>JAKUCV010004319.1:8580-19858 GCA_028386065.3 Turnera subulata
AAACGGTGCCAAAAAAGAGCTAGGAGTGGTGAAGAGCACCAGAAACTGCAACTTCATAAAGTAAGGATTGAATTTGAACATGTTCAGTCCCACCGTAATGTTTCTTCTTTGTTCTGTTTGACTGATATATCCGTTTGAATTGTTTTCCCAGAAAAGCAAAGGTCTTATTCTACAAGAAAATGTGGAGTTGAAAAGCCTTGAATTTTCCCAAAATGCCTCTTCACATGAAGAACGTTTACAATCCACCACGGATGGGAGTAAGACAGAGCATCCCGAGAACACTGAACAACGCTGTGTAAGTGTTTTTAATTTGCGTTAACCACATTATTAATTTATAATGATTACCAAGGTAGATGCTTCATATCAAGCGGAATTAAAGTTGGCAATCCGCTGTAACAGAAAATCAAAAGCATGGGACCAGATGTGCTATTAACCCTTTTCTTTTAAATGTTTTTTACTTTCTGCGTTTGTGTTTTTCTCCTCTGTTGTATCTGCATTAGCTCGGTTGTGCTTAGGTACGAGGACCTTTTGCTCACACATTTTCTTTTTGTTCTTGCCGCCGGGAATTAATTTCTGTATGATACTTTCCATTTATACCTAGTTATCTGAATGTAAGTTTCATTCTCATTTAGTTTGTCTATGAAAGTACGTCAAAGAGATTTCTGCATTTAGCTACTAGCAATAGGTAGTTGCAGATGCCTCTTCCCTTTTTGGAGCTTTCTGCTTCAGAAAAGCTGCTCACGCATTCTTTCCTTTCCAAGTAAACATTATGATTTTTAGTGATTCTTCAGTTGGTTGGTGATGTTCCTTTTGACAGAAAATGGTGCTTTATGCGGCTGACCTTGATCGAGATACAACAATAATTCAAAAGCTATTTCCCCAGAGAGGTATTGATTTTTAACCTTTAATAATGCTGCTCCTATTAGAGAGGAATCCGAAAAAAATATTTCATGCAATTTTAACTGGAGTTGCTGGAAATGTTGTTTTGGTACTTTGTTTGCAGTTTCTTGTTTAATCTGATGCATTCCTCCAAATAAGTTTCATTGGTAACACCAAAGAAAGATATCTTCATGTGATTGACAACAATTGGAACCCCCAACTACACTTTCCTTGTTCATATCTGTACTCTGACTTAATGTCGTAGCCAACTGTCCAAAAATATTCTCTGACAGAATCACACACCTCAAAAGCATCACAGTGACAGCACCTTTCTTCTCTGTCTCATTTCCTTTTTTTGCCCTTCACCACGCCACCTGGTGTTTGTGATAACTTGGTCTAGATGCAAGATTCAAGGCTGTAGTCTATAGGTTTTAGGTTTCCTATTTTTTCTTTTTAATACTAGAAGATTATCCCAGCCGACCGCTGGGCTAATCTCTTCCTATAGCTCGACGCGTCACCCTTGTTTGGCAGGACCACTAACAACAGCACATCTTCTGTGCACCTGCTCCCACTAGAACTCAAAACTTAGACCTTGGGTTTTAAGAGAAATGCAGCAAGTTACCACTATACCTAGTGCTAGTTGGTTAGGTTTTAGGTTACTTGGCATTTTGAAATCAATAAACAATCGGGATCTAAAATAATTTTTCATGCATCAAACTTTTTCTAATATATCAGGTTCATGTTGATACTTTGTGAACAAATTTGGAGGATGCATCGTAGTAGATTTGGGAGGTGACTCGATAGCTTTGCCTATTTGTTTAAATTACAAAATGGAAAGTGTGATTGGAATATAATAAGTCGAGTACATATGCATTTTGTCTGTTGTACCAGTGGTATATGCATGAGATTTCTCTGAAATTTAGTGTTTGCAGCCTTTACCACTTTGGTGTATGCAAATGAAAAATAACTCTTTGTGGTCACGGCGTATACTTTAAAGTTTGCTAGTTGGTTTAAGAGAAATCCAAGATGCCTTACCACTACAACCGATGCTAGTTGGTTAGGTTTTAGGTTACCTAGTGTGTTGAATTCAATAAACAATCCGGTTCTAAAATGATTTTTCCCGCATCACGCTTTTTCTAACATATTGGGTTCGTGTTGATACTTTGTGAAGTAATTTGGAGGATGCAGCATAGTTTATTTTGGAGGTGAATTGATAGCTTTTTTTTTATTTGTTTAGATTACAAAATGGAAAGTGTGATTGGAATATAATAAGTCTTGAGTACAGATGCATTTTATTTGTTGCATCAGTGGTATATGCACGAGACTTCTCTGAAATTTAGTGTTTGCTTCCGTTATCACTTTAGTGTATGCAATTGAAACACAACTCTTTGTGGTCGGGGTGTACACTTTAGAAATTGCTGGGATGGATTGAGTCTTGCAGAGTTGACTAATCTTTGGGAATGGAGACCTCAGATGTGCCATGGCCTGCTCCTAACCTACAAAAAGGCCAATCAAAAGCTTTTTATTGAAGTATAGGTTTGTCAATAGCCAAAAGAAATATATGAAGTGAGAGCAAGGAGATAAACAAAGGAGTCATTTAGGGGCTTTGTTGACTAAGATATTACAGCACTATAAATCAGGATCTTCCTTAGTTTGCTGAATATGTACTAGTAAAACTTCTAACAGAAACCACTGTTAGGAAACTCCACAGAGAGCCTAAACATGCAATACTATAAGAAGGTAAGAGGAGGATATACTTGTGTTGTTTGATTCTGATTAGACCAAAGTCAATTTGGATATCTTTATATTTTTGGACAGCTTCTTTATGTCCTTGTCTGTGGCTCATGTCATGATGAAAGTATTCTCTGTTGTTGTTCTTTCTTAGATATCATGCTAATGCACTGCTTTGGCCAACTGGCAGTTTCCGTTTATTGAATTACCGACTGTATAATTATTACTGCTAAGATCTGGATGTCAATTAATTGCCATAAAATTTGAGTACCATGCTGCATTCATTATTTGCTGTCCAAGTTAGCAATGCTCACCTCCATTGATGTTGGTAGTGGTCCCTGAGATTCTTTAGTGGTGACCACTATTTTTCCTGTTACAGCTTAGTTAAAGCTGTTTTTCATTTTCTGGCCAAAAAAAGAAGAAAATTTTGTGTAATAGAATGATTTGACAAGAGGTATATTTTTGTTTCTTTTAGTCTTCGAAGAAGGACATTCAAACTGGCGCGGGATGTGTGGGGTTGCAGGGAGATTTGATCCCCTTGTTTTGTGGGAGGAGGTGAAAGACACTTACAGGGTGGATTTAGTCTCATTCAGTGCTTTGCCTGTGAATAAGCACATGGAGAAGGATGGATGGCATAGCTATTGTACTAAAAAGAAATTGGAGCGAGTCTTGGTGAACCTTCAATGTCAAAATGCTCTGTTGGAAGCAGAAATTGGCCAAGTTAAATGTAGGCTTGGTAGCAATCAACATGCTTCTCAAGTGTGTGTAAGTTTTATAGCTTCCCCTTTTGAACAATGAATCCATAAAATTATGTTGCAGGTTGATGGCTGTTGGTTGTCCCACTTGCTTCTCTTATTTAGATGTCTGTTGTGCTTTCTTGTTTCTGACCATTGATTACCAATCAGGATTGGGGTTTCCTTATTTTAGCTGGTGGTCATGACTATGACCGACGGTTCCAGCAGTGTATGAAAGATATTGTGGCTGTCCAATGTTCATTATGTGTCAATGATCTACTATCGTTTGCGAATCACCATTTGTTGTCTGATACTTTCTTTAATTGGATGAAACATTGAAAAGACTTACATTTTATGAAGTGTCAAGATAACTTTGTTTAATCACAGCATCCTCTCATTCCATGTACTATTGTCTGGGGATCGGTATATGTTCTGCAATAATTTCCTGTAGTACATTTATGCTGTTATGTCTTGAATTCTCAGGGGAAATTGGAGCAGAAGCAAGATATTTGTGGGACTCTCCCAGTCGATTGCATTGCACATATCATCTCCTTTACGTCCCCTCGGGGTGCATGTCAATTGTCACTTGTTTGTCGTGAATTTTGTGCTGCTGCAGAGATGGATGCTGTGTGGGAGAAATTTCTGCCATCTGCTTATGGTGACAATTTTCTGCATGCAAACTCTCTCTCGTCAGCAAAGGAAAAGTTTGATAATCTTTGTGACAAATCTGTCTTTCTTGATGACAGCTCCGTGGTATGCAATCTTCCTTTAATTCTGTTCGAATCTTCCCATGAAATCTCAATGACGGAGATTATTAATTGTGTATTGTTAGACAGATGCATCGTTTTTACTCTCAATTCTCATTTCTTTCTCTTCCCTTTTTTTAAAATGATCTATTTTTCCACGATGCAGTCTTTTGTTGACAGACGGACTGGGAAAAAATGTTTGCTGATATGGGATTCGAATCTTAATAGATGGTTAGTACTCCACTATTCTATATTTATTAAGTCATGCGCATGCCTTCATTTTCTCATTAAAGTATTTACTTGTTTATTTTTGGTCGAAACCGGGAAGTATATTAAAAATATACGTGAGCTTGGTACATGATTAGAATTCGGTAGCTCAGGTCGACTTCTATCTTGTACAAGAGGCATGACAATCATAGTAAAACTAATACATGAGGAGGGATTCGAATCCCAGACAAAATGGACAGGAATAAACAACATGGACTACTGGTAAAACCACGGCAAGGACCGAACATATAGAAAACAGAGAAGTGACTGGTCAGCGAGGCTGAGAAATATCCGGCGGGCGAACCATATTCATACTGGAGTTGGATGCACCGGGGAAGAAGATCATGCGATGGCAGTCTTCTGTAAGGACTACTGCCGTGTGGTTTTGGTTTATGCCGGGTCGGGTCGGGCCTGGATGGTTGAAATTGTTAGAGACAGTAGGGTAGATGGCAGGGGAAGGAACTGAGGGGGGGACAGGGCCTATGGGGATTTGTTGTTAAGCCATTGTGGTCTTAGTTAACATATTTTGGAAATTAATGGCAATTTTTTTTTCTCAAGTGTCTCGGGTGAACGGCTAGAGTTTGGTGTGAGTCAAGTCGGGTTTGAGTGCAAACTTTTGTCGCCTAAAACTACTTATGTTGCCTACCTTGTATATAATTTGCTCGAATCCAGTTATGGTCCTGAGGTAACAGGGCTTGAGTTATTTCTTCATGAAGAAACTGGTAAGAGAGGATTGGGCCATGTATTGCTGGAACCTCCAGAAGAAATGGATGAAATGCCTCGGGAGAGACCGGATGGTTGGAAGGAGATGGTGATGGGTGAGTACTTCAATGATTATGGAGAAGATGGGGGTAAAAAAATTGAATGGCGTGTTTGTTTAGCTGGTGATTAGTATAATATTTCCGTGATGCTACATGGCTTCATCTAACGTGGAATTGAATTTAGACCCAAGGTTGTCGATTTTTCCTAACCTATGGTTATATTTCCGTGAGGATTGTACGATTGTTGTCTGGAAGTCAGGAGAGACTGCTGTGTTCGTCGCTTTCTCTTGTTGTATTATTTATCACTTGCCTCTCATCCCGCGTATTATGCGGTTTGCATTTGTTAAAAGGATTTGTAACTCATTTAAATGTTGTGACTCATTTAAATATTGTTGTGTTTTCATAATAAATATTATTATCTTTGTACCAATTGTAACATTTGTTATAGTGTTACCAATGTGAGGTTGGTTCAAGTGGTAAGCGACTTGTTCCACTTAAGCGAGGTCTTGGGTTCGAGTCCTCGTGTATGCAGAAAATCCCCATTGGGAGACTCACCCACCATAGCCAAGTGCGCGACCCGGGTCGGATCCGGATTAGTCGGGGCGAAACTCCGGATACCTGATGGGCAACAAAAAAAACATTTGTTATAGTGTTATAAATTATATGTTCTTTTTTCACTATTGTTTTGAGCTTCCAATAATTTTTGTGTTGGTAACATGCAATAACATTTACGATGAATAAAAGTGACAGTAACAATCAAAGGATTCAAATCTTTTTTTTTTCAATGTATTACTTCTAAAAATTGATGTTATCCTTATGTTGGAATTTGACTGGATTTTTGTGTTAGATTTTATTTATCCATTTGCCTTATTTTGCCTATTTATTTATGTCCAACCGGTCCGATAAAAATTGCTGATATATCACATTGGCCACCAGGCGTCTTAGGCCTGATTGCAATAGTTCCCCACCTGTTCAATTTGGGGATGATGGCATAGTTAGGGTTAATTACATTTTGACCCCCTAAATTTCGGTTTATTTTTGACTCACCCCCTGAACTTTTTTTTTCGTCAAATGACCACCTGAACTCTTAATTTGATGCAATTAACCACTTCCATGGGCACATGGATTTCGTTACTTGCACTAACGGAATATTCCTTGCAAAGACACGTGGCAGCACCATAATCGTTCAATAATTTTTTATTCTTTTTTAACAAAAAATACAAAATAAAAATATTTATATCAAAGAAAATAACTATTTAATAATTTTGTTTATTTTTCTTTTTCCAAAAAAATAAAATAAAAAGGAAATAATAAAAAAATTTACCAATTAATTGGTAATTATTATTCCCTAAAAATATAGAAAGCTCCCATTAATTGGTATAAAAATAAAAAATACTTAAATTTTAGGAAATTGATAATTATTATTTTCTTAATAATATGGAAAGCTCCCATATTTTGGTAAAAATTAAAAAAATACCTAAATTTTAGGAAATTAATAATTATTATTCCCTAAAATATAGAAATTATTGAGATATTTTCATATTTTTAGGGAATAATAATTATTAATTTCCTAAAATTTAGGTATTCTTTTATTTTTATAAAAATTAATAGGATTTTTTTTTATATTTTTAGGGAATAATAATGATTAATTTCCTAAAATTTAGTTTTTTTTTATTTTTATACCAATTAATGAGAGCTTTTCATATTTTTAGGGAATAATAATTATTACGTTCCTAAAATTTAGTATTTTTCTATTTTTATACTAATTAATGAGAGCTTTTCATATTTTTAGGGAATAATAATTATTAATTTCCTAAAATTTAGGTATTTATTTTATTTTTATACCAATTAATCGGATAAAAATTATTATTTTCCTAAATTTTAGGTTTTTTGTTATTTTAATACCAATTAATGGGAGCTTTCCATATTTGTAGGGAATAATAATTACCAATCAATTGGTATAATTTTTTATTATTCCCTTTCTATTTTATATTTTTGTTGGAAAAAGAAAAATAAAAAATATTAAACAATTATTTTCTTTGATATAAATACTTTTTATTTTTTATTTATTAAAAAAATAATAAAAAATTATTGAACAGTTATGATGCTGCCACGTGTCATCCATCCCAATATTCCGTTAGTGCAAGTAACGGAATCCATCTACCCTTGGACGGAAGTGGTTAATTGCATGAAATTGGGAGTTCAGGTGGTCACTTGACGAAAAAAAAAGTTCAGGGGGTGAGCCAAAAATAAACTAGAATTGAGGGGGTCAAAATGTAATTAACCCGGCATAGTTATTTGCGAGAGAGGAATGCCAAGGAGAGTCGCTCAAGCGACTGCCCTTCAACGGTCTCTCTTTAATTGGTGCACGTGTTATTTAAGTTTGGTTAACCGGAGACTTGCTTATTGAGTTATCTTTGTTTTTTTTTTTTCCTTTTTCATTTTTAACCAGTTATCTCGAAAGTCAAAATCTTTTTATCTCTCCATCTTCTTCTCTTCTGGGTTTCCTGCAATCCATCACCATAACCATTAATCTTCTGCGTAATTACTTCTTTTAACTGTCCTTCTTTCTCCCATCTCTATCTGTCTATTTCCTACGTCTATTCTTACAGCCATGCTTCCAATCGCAATCTATATCCTGTCATATATCCTAAACAAAGAAGAGAGTCTTGCAGAATAATAACCAATGGAAAGATTTGCAACCATCAAAGATTTGAGTGCCTTTGATTCCGCCGAAAACGACAAGCCAAGAAGACCCTTTAAAAAACAAATGTTTCAGCTTGATTGCAACAAACAGAAAAAAAAAAAAACTGTAAGGGAGAAGGAAAACAGAATCAAAGAGAAGAAAGAGTAAGGAAAAAAATACGAAAGGGAAATAAGAGCAATGAAAAGGGGAAAAAAAGAAATTAATGACTGGTGAGATAATGGCTACAAGACGAAGAAAGAGGCCAGCGAGAAGGGAAAAACTACTTTTGTTGATAAAAGAAAAAGAAAATAAAAAACACTTCATCACCAGGTTTCTGTAAAGAATATTTCATTAGAATACACGTGGACCAATTAAAGAGAGACTGTTCGAGGGCAGTCGCTTGAGCGGCATTCCTCTTTGCGAGAAAACCCTTTTGGTGAGTGTAATATGAAATCGGCATATTAATATAATCTTTCTTTTTTTTTTTGTCAAATATAATCTTATTTCACAACCAAAGATGTTTGGCAATAACCCCCACCCAAACCCATTGACAAACAGTATCAATTGAAAATCCTTTTACACACTTAAACCCCCAAAGACAAATACTTTATATTATGGCTGCCAGAAAAGGGCCCGCCATCCCGGAAACCTCCACGAAAGAGATTCGTTACAGAGGCGTCAGGAAGAGACCGGGCGGCCGGTACGGCGCCGATATCCGCGACCCGGGAAAGAAAACCCGGGTCTGGCTTGGCACTTTTGACGCTGCCGAGGAGGCCGCGCGTGCTTATGATGCGGCTTCTCGCGAGTTCCGCGGAGCCAAGGCCAAGACCAACTTCCCCGCAGTGACGGAGCTGAAACCTATCGCCGACGCCAAGACCCCTCGGGGCAGGAGGAGGAGGTGCAAAGTAAACCGCCGCTGGAAACGCGGCGGCGAGCTGCAGTGCGGTTTGTTTGAATTTCGCTTTTCATAACAAAATCTAATTCTTGTATTGAAAATTTGAATTGCTAGTGTGTGTTGATTAAGAAGCTCGATAATGAGTTTTTGAGTACGGCTTGCTACGTGCAGATCGATCTCACAACGACTTGGCTCAGTCGTCCTCTGATATTGGTAAAACCGACTATGGTATGTGTCTCAAGTCATCTCATTACCGTCCAATTTGTTCTACTAGTTTGGAGTAGGCTGAACTTAGTACGTCTTTAATCCTTGCAGCTATTGCACAAGTAATTGGCTTTTGTTTTTTTAATTTGCAGATGATAGTTGCAGAACTGTAAAACGTCAATATCAAGTTGTCCGTGAAGTTAAACTTGGAGGTACCCTGAGACGCTGCCAAACAAGAGCTAGAAGTGGCGAAGACCACGAGAAACTGCAACTTCATAAAGTAAGGATTGAATTTGAACATGTTCAGTCCCACCGTAATGTTTGTTGGTTGTTCTGTTTGACTGATATATCCGTTTGAATTATTTTCTCAGAAAAGCAAACGTCTTATTCTACAAGAAAATGTGGAGTTGAAAAGCCTTGAATTTTCCCAAAATGCCTCATCACATGAAGAACGTTTCCAATCCACCACGGTCGAAAGTAAGAGACAACATCCCAAGAACACCGAACAACGTTGTGTAGGTGTTGTTTTCCAATCTTCCACAGTCGAAAGTAAGAGAGAGCATCCCAAGAACACTGAACAACGATGTGTAAGTGTTGTTTTATTTGTGTTAATGACATTATTAATTTATAACTATTACCAAGGTAGATGCTTCATATCAAGCGGAACTAAAGTTGGCACTCTTCTGTAACAGAAAATCAAAAGCATGGGACCAGATGTGCTATTAACCCTTTTTTAAAATGTTTTTTACTTTCTGCGTTTGTGTTTTTCTCCTATGTTGTATGTGCATTAGCTCAGTCGTGCTTAGGTTATTGGATGAGGACCTTTTGCTCACACATTTTCTTTTTGTTCTTGCCGCCGGGAATTAGTTTCTGTTTGATGCTTTCCATTTATACCTAGTTATCTGTAAGTTTCAATCTCATTTAGTTTTCTATGAAAGTAGGTCAAAGAGATTTCAGCATTTAGCTACTAGCACTAGGTTGTTGCAGATTCCTCTTCCCTTTTCGGAGCTTTTCTGCTTCAGAAAAGCTGCTCACCCATTCTTTTCTTTCCAAGTAAACATTATGAATTTTAGTGATTCTTCAGTTGATTGGCGATGCTCCTTTTGACAGAAAATGGTGATTTTCTCGCCTGACTTGGATAAACACGACAGAATGCCTGAAAAACTATTTCCCCACAGAGGTATTGAATTTTAACCTTTAGTAATGCTGCTCCTATTAGAGAGGAATCTGAGAAAATATCTCATGCAATTTTATCTGGAATAGCTGGAAATGATGTTTTGGTACTTTGTTTGAAGTTTCTTCTTTAATCTGATGCATTCCTCAAAATAAGTTTCCCTGGTAACAAGTGTTTGACTACAATGGGAACCCCCAACTACACTTCCCTTGTTCATATCTATACTCTGACTTAATGTGGTAGTCAATTGTCCAAAAATAATCTCTGACAGAATCACACACTTCAAAAGCATCACAGTGACAACACCTTTCTTAGATATCATGCTAATGCACTGCTTTGGTCAACTGACAGTTTCCATTTATTGAATTACCGACTGTATAATTATTACTGCTAAGATCTGGATGTCAATTAATTGCCATAAAATTTGACAACCTTATTGCATTCATTATTTGCTGTACAAGTCAGCAATGCTCACCTTCATTGATGTTGGGAGTGGTTCCTCAGATTCTTTTGAGGCGACCACTATTTTTCCTGTTTTACAGCTTAGTTAAAGCTGTTTTTCATTTTCAGATAAAGAAAGAAAGAAATTTTACATCACATAATGCTTTGACAAGAGATGTATTTTTGTTTCTTTTAGTCTTCAAAGAAGGAGTTTCAAATTGGCGTGGGATGTCGGGAGTTACAGGGAGATTTGATCCCCTTGTTTTATGGGAGGAGGTGAAGGACACTTACAGGGTGGATTTAGTCTCATTCAGTGCTTTGCCGGTGAATAAACACATGGAGAAGGATGGATGGCATAGCTATTGTACTAAAAAGAAACTGGAGCGAGTCTTGGTGAACATTCAATGTCAAAATGCTCTGTTGGAAGCAGAAATTGGCCAAGTTAAATGTAGGCTTGGTAGCAATCAACATGTTTCTCAAGAGTTTGTAAGTTTTATACCTTCACCTTTTGAACTATGAATCCATAAAATTATGTTGCAGGCTGATGGTTGTTGGTTGCCCGCTTGCTCCTCTTAATATATTTCTCTTATTTAGATGTCTGTTGTGCTTTCTTGTTTCTGACTACTGATTACCAATCAGGATTGCAGTTTCCTTATTTTAGCTGGTGGTCATGACTATGACCGACGGTTCCAGCAGTGCATGAAAGATATTAGTTATTGTGGCTGTCCATGTTCATTATGTGTCAATGATCTACTATCAT
>JAKUCV010004320.1:0-12132 GCA_028386065.3 Turnera subulata
AAACGACGTAGTTTTAACTGAAACTACAGTAAACGTCGTGTTTCGTCCCGAAACGCGGTTTGGGTCCGACGAAGCTCAAAGATAACATATTACCGCTTAAAATTAATAAATCCAAAGGAAATTAAATTAATTTTATTTCCATTACCGAAATTCGGAATTTTCCTTTATAAATCTGAAAACGGAAAACCGGGGCGTTACAAACATGATCAATAGATCATAAGATCAAAGCTCTAAACAAAGATTCTTATCCAATCATAATCAACAATATTAATACCAAAATCCATAAATCGTTTCATTTATCATCAATCAACCAAAAACATATCCAATCTTTTAACCCGTTACACATACCCTCTAACACAAAATCCCAAGTTGTTACCTAAGTAACAAGATCATCACTCCCATTGTGAATACCTCAAGACCAAAAAAAATCCATAATCCATCACATGTTTCGAACCTCAAGTATTTCCTTTATCACACACCAATTCAGCCAAAATCGTATATAACCTTGATCAAACCTTAGGCACTAGAAACCGAACATTACCGAAAAATCATACTTATAACTCTATACCTTGGATTCCTTAAGACCTAAACATTCCCACATACTCATATTCATGAATCTATCTCTCGAACCATAACCACCACGATCATCATAATGATTTTGATAAAGAGCCCAAAACATCAGTGTATATCTCATGACGTAACTTAATAAACTAGCAACTAAATCACAGTACTCGAGATCACCTCAAAAGGATCAAACCTCAATATGAACATACTATCAGCGTTGCCTTCTAACACATGGACTATAACCTCAACAGAAATTCATGATCAAACCTTTTTACCACAATCACCATTAATATCCCCAAACTCATCAAAGTTAAGCACCTCAAGTATCACTAAAGATTTTTTCCCTAAATATACCATTAGATCAACCTCAATTTAATTTCAAAAGTTATCAGCTCGAACTCCGAACAAGAATCAATCCACATAGAAAATTCATAAGCAAATTCAATTCCTCAAGCTCATCGAATCAAACCACAAAAACATGATCACCAAGATCACGAGAATCATATCCACAAGCATCATATCAGATCATTTCATAATAGATGTAAACTCCAAAACAAAGCCGATGGTTCTTACTTGCATTGGCCAGTTCGTCACAGACAAGGAACATAAACCAGGAATCAAGAGTCTACACCGACTCTAATAGATCAGTGGATAAACCACAAAATAAACTTTACTGCAGCCTAAGCCGAAAGAGCAAACATGTCATTCAACAACAATTCCGGGTCACTCCGACCCTCAGCAGGTGCGCGTCCTCCACCGGATCCATAGTACGACTCTCTATATGAATGCATTTGACAAATGCTACAACCGACTCAAACAGGAGCAGACTTATGCACGCAAGTTCACAAAACATATCGACGCATCCCCAAGGATCTACAACCTGGCTCCGCTACCAACTGAAACGCCCGTGTCCCAATTTATTATTATAAGTTATAAATTAACTATCGAGTGACTAAATTGCCCTTATCATTCCCGGGACACCCGTATCCCAAATTATCCATTAAAGAATGTATAACATGTGAAGTGACCAAAATGCCCTTCTACCCGGGATACAATATCATCAACATAATCAATGTATAAATGTACAACAAATTACACAACAACGAGTATGCAGCGGAAGACTATACATATGATAACAAGTATGCAGTGAACTCTATGGATCCGACCCGAGGAGAGGAAAGCACCGCCAGAAGCCGCCCAAACCGAGCCCGAATCCCTGCACCTGCAGATCCCCAATCTCGGCAAAACAACCACCAACTAACTCAAGAACTCCAGCACGAGACCCCCTCCCCCCCTCGCCGGAGAACCCAAATTCGAGTACCACACAGCTGCAGCAACAACTCACCCGACCACTACACCACCATCACGATCCACCGCACTCACACTCATGCCACCACTCACGAACCCAGCGGTCATCCATAGACGAAACAATCCATCAACACCAGAATCAAGAGTAAAGAGAAGAATAGGAAAAGAAAGAGAGAAGAACTATAGAAGGGAAAGAAGGGTCGGCTTACCCGACTAATAAAGACGGTGGCGGTCACCACAACCCGTGACAGGGGCAGGAGAAGGGCAGCCAAAGGGGAATGGAGAAGATGGCGGCGACTCCTCATCACCTCCACGCAGAGGTCGAGACAAGGTCCCGCTGCGCTTCTCGCCCAAGCCCAGGTCCTCTTCCTTGCAACGGCGGTGGCGGCCTCCAAACGGCGGTATGCACAACAACAATGGCGGCGACGTGTGGCTGAAAGGAGAAGGGGGAAATCGGACGAAAGAGAAAGAAAGAAAAAGAAAAGAGAAAGCAACGAGGGGAAGTGGGAGAGAAGAGTCCGGTGCTAAAGGGAAAGAGGAGTTAGGGGAGAAAAACAGTGGAAGAGGGGAGGGCTGCGGCTGGCGAGAAAAAGAAAGGAGGGAGAGAAGAGAAAGAAAAGAAAAGGGGAAGGTTAGGGTTTTGACCCACCTAAGCCAAAACGACGTCGTTTCGTTTTGGCTTAGGCGCGGTCAACTCGCCTAACCAGTCAACATTTTTTTTTTCCTTTACTAAAACGACGTAGTTTTAGGTTCAACTACTCCAACCCGTCTTTCACACCGAAACGCGATATAAATTCCATACGAAACCCGATTAAAGAATAATACCAACTTAATTGTATTATTTCCAACGAAAATAAATTGATTTCCTTAACCTGAATACCGAAAATTTTGCAAGGGTAAAATTGGAATTAAATACCAAAAATTTTGAAAATTCCGGAAAAGTCAATTAACGAAATTCGGGGCGTTACACAATCACTATCCTCCACGTCATCACCAGCACCAACCACGACCTGCCACGTCATCACAACCATACCCGTCACCTTCCTCCCTTCCTTCGTTACTGTTCACACGAAGGAGAACCGAGCCGCCACTCGTGACACCACCCACGCCGCAACCTTCCCCGTGCCGTCGCCGACCAGACGCGACCAGCGCTGGCCGATTCCGTCTCCTGACGCGCCGCCAGCAGCCGAGGACCCGACGACCAGCTCGCTTGGATCCGACGCCGCTGCCTCCTTCTACCGCCGTCGCCCGCTGCAGCTGGACGCGCAACGACGCCGCACCTCTCCTCTTCCTCACGCTGCCGAGTCGCTCTCGCCGTCGCCAACACCGCCTGCCTGCCTCGCCCCTGTCTCAGCCGTCGCGCCGCCCGGTTTTGGAGGTGAGGAACCGCGACCCGTTTAGTTGGGTCGCGGGTCAGGAAGACCCGCGTGTGGGAAACGGGTAGGGTGAGTTTTAGGTGTGGGCTTGAGGAGTTGGATTTGGGCTAGGATTTGTGGGCCGTGAGTTGGGTTAGATAGGAATGGGCTTGAAAGTTGGAGTTTGGTTTTGGGTTTGGGCCTGGACTTGGCCCAGCCTGAAAATAATAAAAAAAAAAAGAGAAAAGATAATAAATATAATTCTGGAATAGATGGGAAAATTCTAGAAAAAAGAAATTAATTGGAGAAAAATAATGGAAAGGGGTGTAATTAGGGTAAATAATATTATGGAAATAAAATAGGTATATTTTGGGAATAAGGATAACTTGTATTCTAGGAAAATATAAATAGTGGAATAATTGAGGAGATAATCATGGAAATAATAATAATAATAGTAATAGTAACTAATAATCTTGGAAATACATATCTGTGGAAATAAATTGGAAAGGGTATTATCAATTAGGTATGGTACCGGAATAATATCCGGAATTAAGTATAGGTATAAGAATAGTATTATTTAGACACCGGGAAGTAAATGGTGAATTATGACGACGATGGAGATAACCCGGGGGAGTAACCGAGACGAGTCCGTATTAAATTTTCATAAATACAGTAGTAGCATGACATTGCATACCACTTATATGTGCATATTATTTGCTTGATATAGGAGTTGATAACGAGCTGATACCTGAGGAGCTGGACTTGGAGTCAGTTGGGCAGTTCCAAACTTGATATCGGCTAAGGTGAGGATGGATAACCTTGGATATGTGCCTGTAATGCTGTGTGTGAATTTGTTGCCTGTTTGAACTGTTGAACCGGTTAGTAGCTGTTATATGGTTGCTATGGAAACTGTTGATGTCTACTGTTTGCTATTTATTGCTGTGGACTTTGCCATAATATTGCTGAAATGTGCTGCTGGTTTGTGATATTGTGAAAAATCATTGAGCTGTTAATTGTGAGAATCTGGAAATAAGAAATTGTTGGCTGGCTGAGTTTGAGAGATAATTTGTGATGATTAAAAGTTGAGTTATGATGATAGAGTAATGGGATTGGAAATTAATTTGAGATGATGATATAATTGTCACTTGGAAAGTAGAGGTACGACCCGATGGTTTGAAAATTAATTTTGACATGCTATGGTCGGTTACTTGTTTTGGTTGACATGATGATGCCTGTGGTTGGGGTATACCAAATACCCAGTGGTTCGGATATACCGAATATCCGGTTGGCATGTTGATGCCTGAGGTTGGGGTATACCGAATACCCAGTGGTTTGGATATACCAAATATCCGGTTTTGGGGTTGTAGATTCCAGTATGGTAAGAGTAGTGTGATTCTCTTAGACCTAGCATCCGGAATTAATTAATAACCAGGTACGACCCTAGCTTGTCCAGTGACGGGCCCGGAAGATAAAACTGGTATTAAGATAATATTTAAGCATTCTTTTGGTCTTGGATAGTTGTTTTTGGTAGTTTTCTTGTGTTGTGATTGGTTGTGTTTACTGTTGAGATTGTTGTGTTTATTTCAAAAGTGTTACAGTTGAATATATCTTTGTTTATCCTTCGTCGGTGAGCGCTTCGGACTCACCCCTCTCCTGCGGGGTTTCATCCCGTAGGTTTGGTTGATCGTAGTTCAGGTACGGTGTTCGTTGGCTGCTGCTTACTTCTCCACCTGACCCGGATCATCCATACACCGCTGCATCTGCATTTTAGTCTTCCGCTGCTAGTCTTTCTAGTGTGAAATTGCTGTTGCTGCTGTATTATATTTGATGTTGATTAGTTTGGAGTGTTGGCTTGAATAATGGTCCCTGAGATCGGGTGACGAATATTGTATTTGTGGTTTGCGTGTATTGTATTATATTTTGTATGTACTGTCTGCAGCTGTAGTAAGAACAGTTCCGGCACGTGTTTACCCTGTACGGTAAATACGGGTCGGGGCGCTTCATCTAATATTGATGAAACTATATTTGGTCAAGATGATGACCATGATATTAGCATTTGTTTATTTGCTTAGTATTCAATATTGGCTGGCTAAGCCGCCTTATCTCTTTGTTGGCCGGCAAAGCCGCCTTGTTTCATTTGTTGGCTGATTTTTTTTTTATGTTCTGTTTCATTACTAATTGTTATATTTTATTACATTATGTTTATCTTTATTACTGCTTACTTTTAAATGTGAACATGAAACTGTCGTTTCTCGAATAATGACTCGGGCATTTGTCCTGAAGACAATGCAATGATGTATTCCGTATTTAATAAACGGAAATTATTCATAGGAAAGTATAATCTCAAAAGGAGAATAAGATTAACACGCTCCAGAAGAGCATGAGTTCTTATACGCTCCAAAAGAGCGTTAGTTACTATGATCTAGAAGATCATATATTTAAGCTCTAGAAGAGCATATACTCTTGAAGAGTACAAAATATTCTTATTTACAGTAATGAAGGAAATTGTTACGGATCCCATCAAATCGATTCTGCTCCATTCCCTGAAGTGAATGAGACAACACGATTATAATTATGCATGTTGCCGTGGAAAGAGGATAAAATTATTCTAACTATTATGACCATGAAGGTTATGACAATGGCAAGGCTAAGGGAAAACATGCATATTATTATTGCATAAAGGATCCATTATAGGAGAACATTCACATAGAAGAATTGTTAGTTAAAGTAATTATTTATCTGTTGGGTACAACGTTGACTCTAAAACTCAAACGAATATGTCATATGTAACATATGATAGTACAACCTCAAAATGAGAAGAGGATTAATAAGCTCCAGACGAGCACAAGTATTACTATGCTCTTGAAGAGCACATATTTAAGCTCTAGAAGAGCACAAGTTTTATTATAGAATAACGTACTCTGGAAGAGTAAAATGTTTATGCTCTGGAAGAGCTTGAATTTTCTTATACTCCTGAAGAGTAAAATTTCTCTTACCCAAAGTGCAACAACATTCAAGGGGGAGCGAAAACTGTACGTGAATGCTGTTGCACCTACCTATGTACTCCTACAGTAGATGAATAAACTGTGAAAAACGAGTTCTGCTCGGAAATTTTCGAGCGAATATTGTATTGAGATGATATGTGAATGCGATGCTGAATATCTTTATATTAAAAGGCTATTGCCGTAGTTAACAAGCAAGTCGTGGAAATTTTACCAGCGTTATTTTGTAGATTGTGCTACATAAATATTCAAGTAATAAAAACTTACCATATCCAGCTAGAAGCTGGAATGCACTAGTCTGAAGCTAGCATTTTTAAGTTATTAAATACACGTTTTGTACAGCTCGAAGCTGAGACCAACTAGAAGTTGGCTGATAGATATCTAATTTACACCTGGTAACTAATTTTTTTAAGTTATCATATCCAGCCTGAAGCTGGCACTTATATAGCAGCCTGAAGCTGGCACCAAATTGAAGTTGGTTCATAGATTTCTTGATTGGCATGACCGGTTGGGCCATCCCGGATCAATTATGTGTGGAAATTGTTTGGTCATTCATTGAAAAACCAGAAGTTTTTACAATCAATGAATTTTCATGAGTTTGTTTGCTACAGAAAAACAAATTAATTGTTTGGCCTTCCTATGTTGAGGTTGGCCTAGAATCACCAGCAAGTTTTTTGAAATAATTCAGGGACATGTACGCGGACTAATAAATCCGCCATGTTAACCATCTAGGTAATTTTATTGTTTTAATCGATGCATCGACTAGATGGTCTATTGTGTGCTTATTATACGCAAGTTGGCATATTGCGCGCTCATTATGATTCAGCCAATTGCGGTTACACATCCCTAAGATTATGTGTCTTGATAATGCTGGTGTATCTCTTCAATAGATAATGTATATTGTTGGAAATAATGGACGACTAGGGTGAATCGTTTATTGAATATTTCCAATTGATTGCAGGACCATTACTAATGAGATATTATTGTTTGAGAACATGGTATTTTACATGCAGCAAATGTGCATCAAGCCAATAAGATATTATAAGATCATAAGATTTCTCCATTGGTTCATGGTCACGAACCTAGTATTTCCCACCTTCGGACCATTGGTTGTATAGTATTTAAATGCTCCACCACAGCATAGTAAAGCTGGTCCTTAAAGAAGGCAGGGAATAGATGTTGGGTATAAAAATCTCCATCAGTACAAAGTAGTTGAAACTATTAACTTGAGATTGGAGATTTATTTATAGCAAGTTTTGCTTATTGTTAATTTGATATGTGTGTTTACCCAACATCAAGGGGAGAAAATAAGCAGCTGGATCGAGATATTATTTAAATGCTATTCAATATCTATTTTTGATCCTCAAACGAATTAGTATGAACTTGAAGTTCAAAAGATGATTCATTTGCAAAAGATTAGTAAATCGATTGCCAGACATATTTATTTGAAAAGTGTGACCATACCAGCTGCAAATGCTCCTGCTCAAAATAATGTTCCTGGAGAACAATTAAAGTATGCAAATGAATCCAAAGTACGACAGAAGCGTAGAATATACTCGGTTCCAAAGAAAACTTCTCGATAGAGAAAAAGGAGCAAAGATATGAGATGGCCCTAGTGAGAAAATAAGACCTCCAGTAGAGGTTCAAATTAAAAGTCCTCCAGAAGAGGTTGGTTTTTCTGACACAATTGATAAAGTTCCAGAAGTAACTCAGGTACCTGAAATAAATGAATATGATGAGATCTCAACTACAGTGTCAGGAACAAGATGGAACCGACGTAAAATAACTGTCGACGGAGTACTTGTTTTATATATTGTATAGCACTAAATAAAATGAGGATAATGAACCTACATTGGTGAATGATTGGCCAAAATAGAGAAGACATAATTAAGGCTTTGTTAGACTCGCTTGTGAAGCGAGAAATTTTTCGGACCTGAAGTCGGTACACCAGATGGTGTAAAATCTACCGGTCGGTTGTAAATGGGTATTTGTGTGAAAAAGAAATAGTGAGATATAAAGCACGGCTTGTAGCACATATCTTCACCCAACGACCCGATATTAGTTGTGAGGAGATATACTCCCTTGTGGTGGATGCAATTATTTTTGATAAGTCTGGCATAATATGAAAAGAATTAGAAATGCATCTAATGGATGCGATTACAGCCTATTTTGACGGATCCATAAGTCATGACATATACATGAGAATCCCTGAAGGATTCAAGTTGCTTGAAACAACTAATTCCTGGGAATATACAAAATTAAGCTAAGTTGATTTTTATATGGTTTGAACCGATTCGGATATCTACAATTATTCCTGCATATATACTCTATGTATTTAATTTAGTCCATGAGTAAATTTTTCATTATTGATAATTAATGATTTAGATATTATTATTGTGATCTAAATATTATTGGAATTCCTGAAGAAGCTTCCAAATGTCGTGCTACATTTCAAGAAAGAATTTGAGATAAACAAATCTTATAAAAGAAATTAGATTGGTCCTCAAGTACCCTATCTAAGCGAAATTTATCTTGCTTGTATCATAAAGTCTGAAGCTTTAGCCATAAATCTATTGGCAAGATATAGCTATGCTCTTGTTTTCGAGATAAAATGGGGGTGGAATTATATTAACCTTGTGAGTCCAAAGAGACCATAGTTGGTTTTGCAGGTGCAAGTCATTGATTTGATCCATATAAAGTGCAAGCAGATACCTGAGGTATCATGGCAAGCACAAAACTAAGTATTGTTGCTACCACTTTAAATAATGCAGAAGCCAGTCAAGACTGTGCTTGGTTATATTCGATGATGCTATACATTCAAGATCCATATGGACAAGATAGCAAGGGAGATGTTCCAACAACAAATTATGAAGATAATGCTGCCTGCATTGCCCTGTTAAAGGAGTGATTGGACGGAGCATATGACCAAATATCATCAAAGATTGACAAAGAAGATTGGCATGTGATGACATCAAGAAATCAAGGAAGACCAAAATGAGGGGGAGTAGAATACATACTGCACTCTTTTTTCCTTCACCAAGTTTTTAACCCACTGGGTTTTTCTTGGTAAGATTTTTAACGAGGCAGTTATTCCAAGAGCGTATTCTATCTAAAATACAATCACTCAAGGGGGAGTGTTATAAAATACGTATATGAATAATTATACATACCTATGAATATTTATATATAAAGCAATAAAACACAATCTAGGTGGTGGGCTGATCTTGGTTCTCTCTTCCCCTCTTGCATCTTCAACAATTGCTCTTCCTTCTCTATTCTTCATCTCTATTCTCTTCATCAATCATCACACAGCACTAATAATTAATTTCATAACACCTCCACCTTTTTGCCATTGATACTTGGCATGTTTACTTTTAACAGGGCGATGCTACATTAGAGGTCTTATCATGGGAGGAAAGCAATTCTGTGTCTACCTCTGGATCACTGTTTGAACTAAAGGCAGAAGCCAAGGATGACCAACAGGAGACTAAATCAATATAGAGATAAATCAAGAGGAGTAAACAACAGAAGAAGAATCATACTACTCCAAGGTTGTACCTTCACAGAATCCTCCTATCATCCTTTAAGCTCCTGGCTTTCACACAATTATAAGAATGTTGGAACAAAAGTTCAAGGCCAAGAAGAGGGCCAATCATAATACCAAATGCTTTCGATCTATAGAGTTAAAACCACACTTAAATGGAAACTCTTTATCATACCAATTTTGAAAACACTTTTAACATGATTAACCATTTCACTGTTCTCAAAAACTTTTATGCCTTAAATTTAGTTGTTTATACAACTATTAATTGGTTTGGAACATCCGTGATGCGCATGTACATACCAGCAAATGCATAGAAATTATAAGATAAAAAGAATATAAGCAGATTCATTTTCAGGCTGCATCCCTTGAAGTTTAGTTGCTGGAACTCTCCATTGAAACTACCTTCACTAGAGTTGTAGAGAAATCATTTATATGAGAGAACAAACTCTATTACTTCGTAGTCTAATCCATTTTCAATTGGAACATGAACCAATGCGACAACGCAAGATTCCTTTCGTATATCTTTGAGAATTTTATATCCAAAAGTTTCTTGAGACTCTTTAAAGCTTAATTAACTAATCGATCTATTCCCCTTAATGATTACCTATTCGTATTTCAATACAGTACATGTTGTTTAATAGCGTTCCAACCAACAGTCAAAATAAACAAATAAGCACATGATGATGGATGAAGTTAATTAGGGGTAGGTTAGCATTTTCTGCGTTTGTTTTTTTTTTTTTTTGAGAACAGCATTTTCTGCGTTTGTGGTTAAGCCAAAAGCACATAACCTTTGGCTAAATATTTATTAAGGTTCATAATGGAAGGGCATAAGTGGTCCTTGTCCTGTGATGTTTCAAAGATTGCCACGGTAATGCACAATCATAAAGAGCAGGTTCTTTCTGCGGATTGTGTTCATGCTTTGCATCTAATCCCCTACTAGAGTGGCCAGTCCCAATCACACAACGCAAATCAATCCTAAATGCTCGCAATAAATAAAGTGAAGGAATTGGAGGAGAGCCACATGTCCATTGTCCACATGGAAACATTTCACAAACCCATACCAACCCTTCAGATTCAGTGGCCCATATTGTTTTTTTGGTTTAATTACATGGTTCTTGATCAAAATTACTAAGTGGGCCAAATTTATTTGTTTCTCTTTTTACAGTTCATGTAATGGGAAAATGATTGGTATAGACAATTTTGTACAGTAAAATAATGAATTAATGAGCGACTATAACAAAAATTGTGTACAATTATAATTAGCATTACTCAATAATCATTGGGCTCAAATACAGCTTACACATGGAAATTTGAGAACCCTACTACCAACAACCCGAAATTATGAAATTAAACAGGATTTTCTACTAGAGTCAACACCAACTAAACCTTTCTGGTTATGAATCGGTTGAAAATGCACTAATGCCATGACTTCCCTTTTTGCTGGGTCCATTTCTAACAACTTACTGTTCGAACAACCTCGTTTAAGATTTTTTTTTCAAAAAAAAAAAAATTGTTCAAACAACCATCGTTTGATTTGATGTACTACAAGCTTGGTACTCCCTAGATGGATCGCCTGGATAGTGATCCAGAATTCATGGGCCTTACAATTACGATTCGGCCGTTGCTTTATTGTTCAAGCAAGCTAATTTCTTCACCATTCCTGTGGAACCAATAGTTCCTAATTTGGCAGCATTCCTGTGGAACCAATAGTTCCTAATTTGGCAGAAGAATGAGAACGTGGCGATTACTGATAGTAGTTATCATTTTATCACCAAATAAGATTCAGTTGCCTAAGATGAATGTAAAATGGAAATGTGAGTTTCATATTTTTCTAATTTTTTTTGCATTAAATAAATTTGGTCATTGATAAAATTAGGGAAAAAAATAACTATTTTATTATTGTAATTTAATATTTTTAAAAAATAGGAATAAGATTTTATATTGTAATTAAATCTCTTCCCCTTATTAGCTTTTAAATATTAAAGTTCCTTACTAAAGTTTCATACGATTTTTTTTTTTGCTAGTGATGAGATTTTATCTTCATGAATTAGCATAAAAAGTTCTACAATGGGTATATTTTTTTTAAAAAAAGTAATGCACGAAAACAAATCTACCATAATTACTACATTTTATCTTCCTTTCCACCATTGTTTATGAAGCGCCCCGACCCGAATTTACCGTACACAGTAAACGCAGGCCGGAACTGTGACAACCCAACCAAAATAGGACCAGCATACAGTGTGAACTACGATAACTCGGCCCAACGGCCCAAAATAGTAAAACAACATAATTAACAAATCTGGCCCAATGGCCCAATAATAACAGAAGTATGCACAGCGGAAGACTTAAACTCACATAA
>JAKUCV010004320.1:13994-24866 GCA_028386065.3 Turnera subulata
TTTTTTTTTTTTTTTTTTTTTTTTTTTTCTTTTTATTTTTCTTCCTTTTCTTTCTTTTTCTTTCTTTTTCTTTTTCCTTTCCTTTTCTCTCCTTTTTTTTTTTCTTTCTCTCTTTTTTTTCCTCTCTTCTTCTCCTCTTCCACCGGCTGCCTCTTCATTAAATAGCTGAAAATTTACTATTACCCATGTGAATATCAAATAATTCGATTCGTCCATATTACGGGCGAATCCGATCCGGACCAGAAAATAACAGATACCTCCTTAGTTATTTTCCGGTGTGATTTTCCGAGAAATTCCGAAACCGAAAAATACCAACTTAGTTCCGAAAAATTCACGGGAAAATCACGAGCGCGGGAAAACACTCGGATTCAAAAAAACGACTCCCGATTTACCTTGAATTAATTACCCAAGATTAATTCAACAGTAAATCACGGTAAATAGACTTTTACAGTCCGGTAAAAATCGAAAATTTTTACCCGGGCTGTTACAGACTACCCACCTTAAAAAGAATTTCGTCCCCGAAATTCCGTCTTATCTGTGGGTCCTACCACGATAAGATTCTGGCACACTCTGTCAGGTATCCAACCTCAACATGAGATACCGCTTATACCCTTAAGCGACATCTCATCCGCTTATAAATATCAAACTCTCATGACTGGCATACTCACACACAGCCATGGATTCTCCACTGAGATCAAGGACAACTTCTGACTCCGAGAACGACAGCTACATCGGCGGCAGAGCTTTCCCAACAAGCTCCGATGACGAACCTCCGAAGAAACGCTTCAAGACCAACATCATCGGTCTGCAAGAGCACATGATCGTTTCCCCAAAACGACGGAAGAAGCGGGTCCCCAAGAAAACTGAAGACAGGAAAGGAAAGGCAGTTGCAGAGAGCAGCACTCCGCAACAGAAGCTGACGCAACTGAACTTCTCCCTGAAGAAGATCAGCTCGGCGGTGGCGCAGATAGAACTAGCGTGCATGGAGCTCTTCCCTCACATGGAAAATGCCAAAAAGATTGTAAAAGACCTAGAGAAACAAGTAGCTCCATAGAGCACTTCTCCTGTTGTAAAACCTTATTAAATAAATGAAATAAATTTCCTTTTAAAATCATAACTCTCTTATGTTATAAATTCTCTTGTTAAATAGAAAAAATAAAACATCTCAAAGCAAAATAAAAAAAAAATCAACTACAAGAATATGAAATCAAGTATAAAGAAATTAAAAACAAATCTCGTTTAACAAATTCAAAACGAAAAGAAATTAAAACAAAAAAAAATGTTTCATGAACGGTGCTCGTAACGGACGTAAACATCCTTGAATAAAACAAAGCACTTAAGCAAACAAAACCGCAAAACTCCGAAAAACCAAACACAAACACGTCCCAACAAAATGCCTGCTCCTTCATCCGTCTTCTTCGTCGAAGGTGCCAATCTTGGCAGGAGGAATCGTCTAGCCTACAGCATGGTCAACGAACGCGCTGAAGAGCTACCGAACGAGCTCGGCAGGATGCCACGTCTAGTTTTCGTCGACGAGCTCTACTCCTCAAGATTCTTCGTCACTCCCATGGAAGAGGTATTCTTCCTAGAGGACAATGGGACACTGAGGACTTCCTACTACGGCTCAGCAAACTCCGTGATGTTCTTCATCTCGGATAGGCTTCAGGAGTTCAACCTGGAGTCCACTTGCCAGACTGTGGAGCAAGGTGCTTACTACCAGCTCGCAATGACAGCCCAGAGCATACCCAGAATGACTCGGCTACCTTCAACTTGGCCAAAGGTACGTCTGCTGGTGTGGAACTGCAGAGGAGTTGCAAGGCGTGCACAGGAGTTCTCACGCACTTTGAGGGACTTGAAGAACCAATACAAGCCGAACATGGTTCTTCTGACGGAGACACAGTGGCAACCCCGAGACGATCACGGTCTGATTCCACTCCGGTTCCCTCAAGCAAACCGGTTCGAGATTCCTGGCCAGCGCGACAGAGGCGGTATGTGGCTCTCTTGGAGCGACAGGGTCACGGTCAACGTCAACAGTGACGCAAATAGCTTCCGTGTCAATGTCGTTGCGAACCGTTAATGTATTTTTCTTTTTAAAAAAATATCAAAAATCAATGTATTATCTCCCTTTGTACTTTCGGTATTTGCAGTATCAATAATACCAGTATTTCTCTTTTTATAAAATATCGTGTAATATTTCCCTTTGTCAAAAATTAATGTAATATTTCTCTTGTATTTCCAATATTTTCAGTATTAATAATATTCGTATTTTCGCATATTATGGCATCATTTACCTCATATGTGTATGTTCCGCGACAGCTGGCGTCCCTCGACTGGATCCATAATGCACTAACTAAATGATGTAAAATAATAAACAACTGGAGCGAACTATGCAAACAAGTCAACAACACACATAGACTGCCCGACAAGACCTAACGCCGGCTCCGCTACCAAAATGAAGCGCCCCGACCCGAATTTACCGTACACAGTAAACGCAGGCCGGAACTGTGACAACCCAACCAAAATAGGACCAGCATACAGTGTGAACTACGATAACTCGGCCCAACGGCCCAAAATAGTAAAACAACATAATTAACAAATCTGGCCCAATGGCCCAATAATAACAGAAGTATGCACAGCGGAAGACTTAAACTCACATAAACACTGTATGCATAAATGCAAACTATGGATCCAAGCCCGTCCAAGGGAAACGTCGCAGCCTGTCTGGAATGCACCAAACCTGTACATGAAACAACTCATCCTACGGGATGAAAGCCCGCAGGTGAGGGGTGAGTCCGAAGTGCTCACGACAATGGAAAGACGATCAATATGCACACTAAAACTACTCAAGTCAAAAACACGGGCTAAACAGCCCAACCAAAAGACTCGACCCAAAAGACTCAAATAAACCCAATTTCCAATTTTATCTTTCCCGGGCCCCGTCACGGATAAACTAGTGGTCAAACCTGGTTATCAACACATTCCGGGTGCCAGACCAAATCCAGGGATCGACATCCCAAAAATACGAACCCAGGGATAGACATCCCAAAAATATATCACGGGATAGACATCCCAGGCATAGACATGCCAAGCATAGACATGCTTATCAAGTAACCCAGGTCAAGGCCACCACGAAACAGTTTTCTAACCATCGAGTCGTACCACTACCTATCACGCGACAATTATATTACCGTCGTTAAAATCAATAACAGGGATCGACATCCCTAACCAGGATACCGGGATAGACATCCCTATCCAAAAATACCAAGGATCGACATCCTTGTCACCATTCATTATTAATCCATTTATTTAGTGTCAAAACGACTCAAGGACAAATGTCCAAAATAACCGACATGGGATAAACATCCCGAAAACCAAACAGGACATCGGGATAGACATCCCGAACCAAAACACAGCAAATACAACATGCAACATAGCAATAACCAACAAAACACAAATACCGAGTAATAAGGCACATATTGAAGGAAATCCATCCTCACCTTGGCCGATTACTCAACTTCGGAAACTATGACCGGTCCGACGCCGGCTCCTCGGGAAACTGCCCGATATCCAAACCTATACAACAAAACCATATATACACATAAATGCACATAATCGGTACTATGATGCCCAAACTACGAAATTACCCATCCCGGTTCTTATCCGTTATTATTTCCATTTACCGAAAATATTTATCCGAACGTATATCCGAATACTACTTCGGTACCATACTTTAATTAAAACTCTTTCAAAATATTTTTCATAAAATAACTATAATTTCCAAGATAATAATTACTATAATTTTTCTCTAGAAAATAATAACCTATTTATAATTTTCAGAAAATATAAATAGTATTTATCTTTTCTAAATACATATACAATTTAATTTTCCAACACAAAATATAATTAACTTCAATTTTACAAATATATAATCATATACATGTACCATAATCATAATTTCCAAACGAAATAATTTACATATAAATTTCCAGAAATTAAGTTCATGGTATATATATATTTTTTTTCAAAATAATATTAGTTTCCCAAAACTTAACTTAATTATTTAACAAAGTATATATATATCCCAAAACCATAAACCATAACACAGAATTACCATATTTTCCGAAATATAAAAATATATATTTTTTTCCAGAAATTAATTAACAGAAATTAATTATATAAGCATTTATATATATATATATATATATATATTAAATAAAAAAAAGAAAGATCCGGATCGCAACCCAGGAAGGCGCGACCCGGCCGCGTAAACGGGCTAAACCCGACTTACCTAGCGGGTTCGGCGATGGCGGCGCGACAGGAGCTCGAGGAAGGGAAGGCGAGCTCGGCCACGGCATCGGGGCAGCACGAGCGGCGCAGGGGCGGCGGAAAACCGGCGTGAAGCCGTCGGCGGCGGATGCAGAAGCGAAGGAGGCAGGATCCACGGGTCCTCCTCCGGGTCATCGGCGCGTTGCAGCTCGTCAGGCGGCAGAAAGAGAAGGCGACGACGGTTCCGAGTTCGCGACGGCACGACGCAGAGGTTGGTGGCGGCGGTGCGTCGAGAGGAGGCCGGGAACCGTTCGCCATGAACAGTAACGGGGAGGAGAAGTTGGCGGTTACTGTGCACTCGGTTTTTTTTTCTATTTTCTTCTTTTCTTTTTCTTATTTTCTTTTCTTTTCTTTTCTTTTTTTCTGTTTCTTTTTTTTTCCATTCCTTTTTTTTCTATTTTTTTTCTTCTTCCTCTCTCACTGTTTTCTCTCTTTTTTTTCTGTATTTATTTATTTATTTATTTATTTTTTCTTTTCCTCTTTTTTTTTTCCTTTTTCCTCTCCTTTTCCTTTTTCTCTCTTTTTTTTCTCTCTCTTTTTTTTTCTTCTGCTCTTCCCCTCTTCCGGCTGCCTTCTCCCTTAAATAACAAAAAATTACTATTCCACATGTGATTAACAATAATGCAGTTCGTCTGCATTACGGGCGAATCCGATCCGGACCAGAAAATAACAGATACCTCCTTAGTTATTTTCCGGTGTGATTTTCCGAGAAATTCCGAAACCGAAAAATACCAACTTAGTTCCGAAAAATTCACGGGAAAATCACGAGCGCGGGAAAACACTCGGATTCAAAAAAACGACTCCCGATTTACCTTGAATTAATTACCCAAGATTAATTCAACAGTAAATCACGGTAAATAGACTTTTACAGTCCGGTAAAAATCCAAAATTTTTACCCGGGCTGTTACAGTTTATGTGTAATTTTTTTTTAAAAAAACTTTTTTTTGTAAATTATTAAAATTTATCTTTAAAAGACCAAACACAAATACCAATACCGAAATTAATTTAGAATTTGGTATAGACACAGGTTTTAAAAATTTCAAGATTCCAAATTTCATAAAAAATGGCCATGTACTAATCCGAATTTCCTAATGCACATCCCTAGATACAACATGATTAATGAAGGGGACAATAGGCTTTGTCACAAACGTGAAACCTGTTTCCTTAAGAAAAGAACGAACAAGCGTGAAACACAAATGGATAGAAATGAACAAATAAGGTTTCCCTAGGATCAAAGAAGAAGAGTGAAACACAAATGAACAGAAATGAACAGATAAGATGTGCCTTCTTGCCGATGGAATTCAGGCCAACCAGAGGAATGAGACAATGAAATATCTCACAGTCTCCCTGTGTCTTCATTCTTGTTTCTTTTGAAAAAAAGAAAAGGAAAGATGAAATCTTTCTAACGTTTAGTATTAGTAGCATTAATTTGAACTTCCTCCTTTCCTGGATAAGATTAGAGAGGACGTATCGTTTGGCATTCTAATAGATTTAAGTGGCTTCTTCTCTTTTTATTTAGAAACTCTAATAAAATGAACTTAGAATACCTATAATTAACTTCTTAGAACTTACAGGTTCTAAAAAAAAACTCTTGGACCTTTATAGTATAATCATAAAATCCTAATTATTGAGTAGGTTTTGTTTTCAGTTCAAGAAAAGAAAAGGTAGGATTCGTTGTCATCCATCTAATCTGAGCGGTAAAAAAGTTTTTCTTGTCCCTTTACTTTTTTGTTTTCGCATTTGTTGTCCCTCTTTCTTTTTTTTCATTCAACCTGTCCCTCAACTCTTAATTGACCGGATCACCTTGTCCTTATTATCACCTATAGCCGGTTGGTGCGTGTGAGGTTGACACGTGTTCGTGGGACCCACTTCATCTGAATTTATTTTTTTTCTCTTTCTTTCCTATTTTCTATTTTTCGGAAATCCTTTTTAAGTTTTATTATATTAGTTTTTGCAATAAATAAAAGAGGAAAAAAATTTATTGTTTTATTATTTCACTTTTCTTTTTCCTTTTTTTCGATTTTGTTTTTTTGAATAATATTTAATTAGAAAAAGAATTTTCAAAAATAAAATATTTAAATGACAGGAAAGGAGAAAAAAAAGAAAAAATCGGTTAAAAACTTTAGCCTATCTGTCTTTTATGAAAAAAAATCTATTACTTTTTTTTAAAAAAATTGATTAAATCTTTATAGAAAAGAAAAATGAAAAGGAAAAAAAAACAGGCTTCAACCTCTTTCCCTCAATCATCACTACCGCCGTTCGTAAACCCAACCAACTCCACAGCACCACCCACTGCCACCATCACCATCAATATCACCATAATAATAATAGCAAAAAAGAAGAGGAACGAAGAAGAAGAAGAAAAAAGGTGAAGAAGAAGACCGATTAGTAGAGATCGGTGAAGAAGAAGAGAGAAAAAAAAGGAGGGCGACAAATCGATGCTGCAACCTTCCCCATCCACGGGTTCCTCGAAACGGCGGAGAGCATCCGGGATGCGACGAAACCGTCTGGCTCGGGGCCGATGAGCTGGCCGAGGGTCTGGCTTGGCAATGCCAGAAACCACTTAAGCTCAAGTTAGTAACTCACCTGTCTCATCATCAACCTTAGACTTCCATCCCTCGCACCGCGAAGCAACCCCCCACTGCATCCTATAACAAGTGTTCAGCTCAATCACCGGCCTCCCGCTCCAATCCCCTTTCAACCTTGTGTTGAAATGCAGAATCCTTGGTGGGTCCTCCCCTTCAACTGTATTCAATCCCTACAACTCCATAATAAACTGCAAAACCATTACAGGCTCATCCGAGTCCCTCACCAAAGCTATCTTGGGCTCCATCTCCGGGTGAGCAGCCCTGGGCTTCCCCACCACCGTTATGTGAGACCCCAATGTGAGCCCGCAAGGCAGCTCCACCACGATTTGCAGGGCCTTTACCGGGCGGGAGGCGGCCGCCTGCTGCTGCTGCTCGGAGTGAGTCGGCTCGGCCGAGTTAACCCAGTTGAAGGGGCGAGAAGGGCGTCTTTGTCTTACAAATCCTCCTCGCTCTGCAGCTCTGACCGGCGGGGTAACGTCGTCGCCGCCTCCGGGAAACCCCGCCACTAAGGCGAGTGTTGAAGACGAAGGGGATTTCTAGAGTAACGAGGAGCATGTACATGATGCCCACGCCAATCAGGATTTGAATCAATCGTTGCCTGCTCAGAGCTGTAGGTGGTAATAAGGACAAGGTGACCCGTTTAATTGAGAGTTGAGGGATAGGTTGAGGTAAAGAAAAGGAAGAAAGACAACAAATACAAAAACAAAAAAGTGAAGGGACAAGAAAAACATTTTTACCAATCTGAGCCATATTAGTAGAGGAAGTTTGGCTGTTTCAGTTGATGACGATTAATATACTAGTAGTAAATGAAGTGAGGAACCACAGGTGCCTCGTCAAAGCGCAATAGATAATTGCTATATGAACCAAAACAAGTGCCATCAATATGGTTTTGGAAAGTAGTTGGCATTTAATTACTTGCTTGGCGTTTACGATAATTTCGTTGGTGGAGACAAATATAATTAATTTTCATCTACAGAAAATTATTTCATAAAAGCTAAATATGAAAAAGCGGGAAAGATCATAACATATGAGATATGACTCTTCATTTATTTGAAACATAATCTCTGTTTTCACAATAATATTATTGACTGGTAGAAAATGGACTGACTTAAAAAATAAAAACAGAACAAAATCACCAAAAGAACATATTGGTTATATAATTATAAGGTCATAATTTTGGGATTCATAAGACTTGCAGGACCAATATTAGTGGTTGTTGGCAACGTTGCTAATGATTTTAGTGCCACTAAAGAGGTCAACATTTAGGGTTTGGTTTCTGAGATGTGTAAAGGCCTACCCCCGGTAACAATTCCAAATTTTTGGATTAGTAATTTGCAGACTTTAAGAACCAGCCAGATAATAGAAATGAGATTCAAGAAAAAAAATTGGTGTATACTATGCATCTTTAAAGAACGCCATAAGCAGTTATAGAAAATAACATTAATAATGGTAATAGTTAGATCAATGCAAAGCATAATGAAGCGCCCCGACCCGTATTTACCGTAACACAGTAAACACGTGCCGAAACTATTCATTATGATAGAACAGACAGTACAACATGCAAATATTATACAATAGCAACTATCATTACAGCTGTCACCCACACTCGGGGACCATTATTCAAACCAACACAGTGCTCTCAGCAGCAGCAGATAGTATCAGTAATATACATATCATAGGAAATCAGCAGTACAACAATATAAGCAATAGAATAGCAGCGGAAGACTTATGCACATGCAACGGTGGTATGGATCCGGAGTCAGGTGGAGAAGAAGAACAGCAGCCATCGAACGTCGTACCTGAACTACGGAAACAACTTATCCTACGGGATGAAACCCCGCAGGCGAGGGGTGAGTCCGAAGTGCTCACCGACCAAGGATAAACAGTGATATGCAAGCAACCGTAATACTTAAAAGCAAACACAGATAAGCAACAACATATCAACAACTGAATCAAGGCCAAAAGAATGCTTAATTATTATTACCAATTTTATCTTCCGGGCCCCGTCACTGGACAAGCTAGGGTCGTACCTGGTAATCAATTAATTCCGGATGCTAGGTCAAGAACCAATCCACATATCAGAACAACCGGATATTCGGCATATCCAAGCCACCGCGGATATTCGGCATATCCGAGCCACTGCGGATATTCGGCATATCCGAGCCACTGGGTATTCGGTATACCCCAACCTCAGGCGACGTCATGCCAACCAGATATTCGGCATATCTGAGCCTCTGCGGATATTCGGCATATCCGAGCCACCGCGGATATTCGGCATATCCGAGCCACTGGGTATTTGGTATACCCTAACCACAGGCATGACGGGCCAACCAAACCAAAACCGACCATAGCATCCCAAAATTAATTTTCATACCATCGGGTCGTACCACTACTCTCCACATGACAATTATATCAACATCTCAAATCAATCCCAATCTCAATTCCAATTTCTTTTTCACAATTTCCACAGTCAATAGTTCAACATCAATCTCAGCGTAATATCCACATAATCAATATCATAGCTCAAGGCAACAATAATACCATAGCAGTAGTCAAACAACCAACAATTCAGCAGTTCAATCGAACAACAAAGCACACAGGTATTACAGGCAACATAACAAGGGTCCTCACCTTAGCCGATATCAACTATGAAATTGCTCAGCAAGTTCCAAGTCCGGTTCCTCAACAAACTGCTCGTTATCAACTCCTATATCAATCAAATAATATGCACACATAAGATGGTATGCAAATGTCTTGCTAATACTGTATACCGTAAATTAAATATAAACCCGGCTCGGTTACTCTCCCGGATTATTTCTCCATTATTATCATCATTCACCATTTATTTCAAGTGTCGAAAATATTATTCTATATTTACCCTATACCCGGGTACTATACCGGTATTATACTACCTTGATAATACCCTTTCCAAAATTATTTCTTAAGTATGTACTTTCCAAAATATTATTTCTACCAATTATTATTCACCTTATATATGTTCCCAAAATTATTTTCCATAAACCACACACTTCCCAAAATTAATTTTCTGATTTATAACCTTTCTTTTTACTTTCCTCCCATGTTATTCCTCCTTTCAGATTTCATTTTCTCTTTTCTTTTCTTTTAAAAAAAATAGGGCTGGGCCAAGTCCAACCCCAACCCAAGGCCCAGGCCAAACCCAGGCCAACAGGACAGACCAGGCGCAACAGGCCCAGCAACCAGCCCGAGCCCGTCACGCCCAGCCCACCACTCGAGGCCCAACAGCCCAAGACCCACCAAACAGATCCGGGTCACCCACGACCCGAGACCCACATCCGGGTCGCCCATGCTCACGGCTCACCTGTACGCAGACGACGGCGCTAGCACGACGGGAACGAGCGGCTGCAGCGGGGCGTCATGGCGGCGCGGCAGTTGCAGGAGGTGGTCGACCCACCCGGGTCGTCGTGTGCGGCGAGTGGCGGCGAAGAGGAGCTCGGCAGCTTGCTTCGTCTCGTTCCCCCGGCGGCGATGGCGACGGCTCGGGTCGCTGCGACTGGAAGCGAGGAAGAAGAGGAGTGAAGGGTGTCGGCTCGGTGGTGAGGGGGTCTCGGTGCACAAGGTGGTGGTCGGCCGGCGTGGTGGAAGAAGAGAAAAGAAAAAAAAAGAATGGGGAAGGAGGTGGCTTTTGCAAAACGATAACGTTTTGCTTGGTGTAGGTATTATTATTTTTTTTTTTCCTCTTTCTTTTTTTGATTTTGTAATGAAGGTGAAGGTTTTTATAGGAAAAGATTTGCAGGGGAGAAGGTGAGTTGCAGAAGGTGATGATGGCGTTGATGGGTGTGTAGGCATGTAGAGGAAAAATAATTTTATAGGCTGAAGAGAATAACTGGTTAATCACAGGTATAACAGATTATTCACAGGCTGAATAGGGAAAAGGCGGCTGAATAATTGAACTTCAATTATGCAGTTACTATGCTGC
>JAKUCV010004321.1:0-81734 GCA_028386065.3 Turnera subulata
TGCTGTTGTTGTGACTTGGTTTTATTTACGGTTAAAGTATATGTATACTTGCTTATGGATTTTACCCGGTGAGCACTTCGGACTCACCCCTCGCCTGCGCGACCTGGTCGCGTAGATTGATTGTGCGTAGCTCAGGTACGTTCGAGGCAAGCTGTGGCGCACCCTCTGCCAGGCCCGGATCCATCCTGCGTTGCATTATTTCCATATCATTATCTATTGTTGTGTTGTATTAAGACTTCTGCTGCTTGCTGTTTATAACTCTATGGACTGATGCTTGTAGTAATAATGTTCCCGTACCGGGACAAGTACGGTTGATGTATTATGTACTTTTAATGTATTAAATCCGTTGGTTGTGTTATTTACCGCTGTGGTTGATGTAATAGTAGGTGGTCCCACGTGTTTACTGTGTTAAGCGGTAAATACGGATCGGGGCGCTTCAGTTTTTTTTCAAGTTCTACAACCTAAAATCTCAACCCTAAAATACCTAAAATTGTAAATCTTAAACTTTAAAAACTTAAATCTTACATCTTAAAATACTAAAATTCTAAATTAGAAAATTTTATGCACAAAATTTATAAATTTTAAATAAATATTAATTATTAAAATTATGAAACTTTAAATTTTAAAGCCTTTTATCTTAAAATTATAAACCCTAAACTCTTAATTGTTAAATTATTTATCGTAAAACCCTGAAATTTAGAAACTTAAAATATTAAACTTAAATATTACAACCATGAAATATTAAATCCTACAATACTAAACATTATTGTGTAATACGAATCCCTAATGTAACAGCCCAGGTAAAAATTTGCATTTTTATCGGGGCTGTTTAAGTTATTCTATAGTAATTTACCATTAAAATTGATCTTGGGTAATTAATTTATGGTAACTCGAGCATCGGATTTCGAAACCGAGCCTTGTCCTACGTTCGGGATTTTTCTGCGGATTTTACGGACCAAAGTTGGAATTTTTCGGGTCCAGGAATCTTCAAAAAAGCTGGGTTTATCCTCGAGTTAACGGACCAGAAATAAAGGTAAGGGGGTATACTGGATATTTTCTGGTCCAGGCGGGTCACACTTCACATGCTGTATAGTACCATATAATTGAGGCAAATCAAAAACCACACTGCATACACTACTTAAGAAACCAGAACAAAAGAAAAGAAAAACACACACACACACACACACAACACCACACGTCACCGTTTCACTCCTCTCCCCTCTCTTTTCTTTTTCCTTTCTTCTCCTCCATACCGTGAACCACCCGAGACAGCACCACCGACCACCACCCACATCACTTCACGCACCACCTGCAACCGCCACCTGCCACCCCTTCTTCTCCCTCGCCCCTCGTCGCCACAGCCTGGAGCCACCGCCGTCGCCTTCCTTCAGTGCACGACGACCCAGTAGCCACCGCATCCCACCTCCTCGCGACGACCGACCGGAGCCACCACTTCGCGTCGCCTGCAGCACGCCCTTCCGCCGCCTTCCTCGTCATCGTCGCCTCGCCCGTTCACGCCACCTGCAACGCCCGAGGTGAGCCTGTGCGCCTAGGTGGATCCGACCGGTGACCCGGTTGAGCTAGGGGTGTAATCGAGCCGAGACGAGCCCGAATATAGGTAGGCTCGGATCGAGCTCGTTAGAAAAAAGCTCGGCTCGAGCTCGACTCGAGCTCGGTTAAGCTTTGATTTTCAGGCTCGAGCTCGAGCTCGAAAGATAATTGAGGAGCTCGAGCTCGGCTCGATTAAGCTCGACTAAGGTCCAAGTTTTTATTCGGGAAAAAAATTTTGGGCTTTGGATTCTTTTTAATTTAAAATTAAATGATTATTATGGGGTATAAAAATGCAGCCCAATTTATTTCTTAAAATGAAGCCCAATTTAAAAATAAAAAACCCATAAAATAAAATAATGGATGTTTGGTTATGGTTAAAATAGTAATATAGGCCCAATTTAAATAAAAAAGCCCATGTTTTATTGAAAGCTCGATAAGGCTCGCGAGCCTAACGAACTGAGTACTTCCAAGCTCGAGTTCGGCTCAATTAACATTAAAGCTCGGCTCGAGCTCGGCTCGAATTCGATAATGTCGAGTCGAGTACGAACTTTCATCGAGCCGATCTCGAACAGCTCACGAACTGGTCCGGCTCGTTTACACCCCTAGGTTGAGCTGGTTATGACCCGCCCGTGGCTGGGTTATGGACCCGGGTCGCGCCTGTTGACCTGGTTGTGGGTTGGGCCCTGAGCATAACTTGGGTGTGGGCTAGCTGTTTGGGCTGCTAGTCTTAGCTCATGGGCTAGCGCTGTTGGCCCAGTTCAAAATTAAAAAAAAAAAAAAAAGAGAAAGTGAAATAAGAAATAAAATCTGGAAATAAAATATGGATTCTGGAAAAAAAAGATTAAGGTAAAAAAATATAATATGATTTTGGGGAAATAATATATATGGTATATAATAATTATTTTGAGGAAATATTTGGAAAGGGTATTTTCAAAGTATAATACTGGAATAATATCCGGGTATAAGTAAAGTATGGTATTTTGACACATGGAAAATAAATGGTGAATTATGATGATAATGGAGAAATAACCCGAGACAGTAACCGAGGCGAGTCAGTATTTATTTTTTCGGTATACAGTATTAGCATGACATTTGCATATCACCTTATGTGTGCATATTATTTGATTGATATAGGAGCTGATAACGAGCAGTTGCCTGAGGAACCGGACTTGGAATCTGTTGGGCATTTCCATAATTGATAATCGGCTAAGGTGAGGATGGATAACCCTTGATATGTGCCTGTAATACTTTGTGTGCTTTGTTGTTTGATTGAATTGCTGAGATGGTTATTGTTGGCTACTTGACTGCTATAGTTATTATTGTTGTTGTTGGACTGTGTTGTGATACTTGGATTTTGTGTTGAGATTGATGTTGGACTGTTGACTATGGATATTTGGGAAAAGGATAATGGATAAAGGAAATGGAAATTGGGAATTGAATTTGAGATGATGATTTTAATTGTCACGTGTAAAGTAGTGGTACGACCCGATGGTTTGAAAATTAATTTTGGGATGCTATGGTCGGTTAATTGGTTTGGAGATGTTTATCCCGGTTTGGTTGGGTTGTTATACCCGGTATGATATTTTTGGGACGTGGTCCCGGTATGATTGTTCTTTGGGTTGTTGAACCCGGTATGGTTATTTTGGGTTATTGAACCCGGTATGGTTATTTTGGGTTGTTGAACCCGGTTTGGTTGATATTTTGGGACGTGGTCCCGGTATGGTAAGGTTTGGTATGGTTCTCTTCACCTGGCATCCGGAATTAATTGATAACCTGGTACGACCCTAGCTTGTCCAGTGACGGGGCCCGGAAGATAAAATTGATATTAATAATAAATATTCTTTTGGTCTTGGCTCAGTCTTGTTTAAGATGTGCTATTGCTTGCTAGTGTTTTCTTTACAGTATTATGGTAGTCTGCATATCTCTGTTTATCCATGGTCGGTGAGCACTTCGGACTCACCCCTCGCCTGCGGGCTTTCATCCCGTAGGTTAAGTTGTTTTGTAGTTCAGGTACGACGTTCGATGGCTGCTGCTTTCTTCTCCACCTGACTCCGGATCCATACCTCCGTTGCATGTGCATATAAGACTTCCACTGCTGTGTTATATATGTTGCTGTGTTGCTGCTTTCCTATGATGCTTATAATGCTGTTTATACTGGATTTGCTGCTGCTTTTGAGCTAGTGTGTGGATTTAATAATGGTCCCCGAGTATGGGTGACAAATGTTGTCTTGGAACTTCTGTTGTATTTGGATTTACTGTGTAGTATTTTGATTGCAATGTACTGTCTGTTCTATCAATAAGAATAGTTTCGGCTCGTGTTTACTGTGTACGGTAAATACGGGTCGGGGCGCTTCACCTAACATTAATCTTAAATCCAAAATCTTAAATCTTCAATTTTAAATCCAAATCCAAAATTAAAACTCAGAATTTAAGAATTGAGAAGGCTTTAGAATTAGATTTTCAAGGTTTAGAATTCTAGTATTTTAGGATGTAAGGTTTAAGGTTTAAGACTTTATATTTTAGATTTTAATGTTTATAATTTTATTATTTTAAGATTAATATTTTAGAGTTTAAAATTTAAAATTTTAGAATTTTATTGTTTTAAGATTAAAGATCCTTAAAAGTCCTATAATTTATTAAATAATTTTAAATGAGTCTTGTAATTTTTTATTTGATCAATTAAGTCCTAATGATGTGGACATTTTGACACATCATCATATGATGTGTATAATGCCACATCATAAGATAACTGCCAACCCATCAATATTGGATGGAAAACACACATAGGACTTCTTTGATAAACGGTTCAAATTAATAGGACTTGATTAATCAAAAAATATTTATAGGACTTGATTGAAAAATGATTAAGAATAATAGGACTTCTAAAGCCCTTTATCCAATCCTACTTGATAGTCCCTCTTTTCTCGCAATATGTTTTTTCACACCTTTTGGGAAGAAAGTTTTGGCATGGGAGAGTCGTGGGCTTAGGATATTAATTGGTCCAACTTCTCTACGGCTCTTACTGCTAATGACCCAATTCCATTGGGGTGGGTTGGGCTTGCGGACAAGAATTGGTCACAATGGGGCTTTCCCATGAGGAACATATGGGCACTGCCCTGCCTGAAATTCCTTTTTTTTTTTTTTTTTATTGGACTGAAACTCTTATCAAGGCATATGTACTAGCTGACTTTAATTTGCATTTATAATTAATGCAATATCTTGGATTCTAAAAAAAATAGAAAAACCAATAGTATTGCGTTTATATAGAAAATTTTTAAAGTATAAAACTATGCAAATTAATTTTTTTTTTTGTCGCAAAATTGATTTGATTGGAAGTCATCTCGAGATGACATCTTCAATCTGAACTCAGACTAATGAAGATGCCTATACAAATTAAAAATACAAAAGAGAGAAAAAAAAAGTGTCACTAATGTGAAAACAAAGAAGTATAACCAAAAGCGTTGACATTATTCTTTTCAACCAGTAATACTTGACATGCCATCTATATATGGAGGATGTATAAGTAAGAAATCCGAATTTGTTAGTCGCTTCTAGAAATTATTCCCTCGGTTTTTTTTATATAAGACGTTTGAGGGTGTTGCACAACTTTTAAGAAAGTAATTAATATGGTTTGGGTAATGTAAATGTAAGTGATAATATACTAAAATATCCTTTTATAAAAATTTTATTTACTCAATTTTTGACTAATCCATTTATTTAATGATAGGGTTATATTTGAAAACTAAACATTAAATGATTCCTAAATATTCTAAAGCGTCTTATAATATATTTTTTTTTTTGTGAAACGAAGAGCTTTATTACTCAATGAGAAGTGTTTGCAGCTACATCAGCTTGAGCAAGGCTTCTGACCTCTCCTGTTTTGCCTTTGATTGTCTTTTGTACTCATTTCACATCAATATATCCCGCCATCCCAGTCTCCGACAAAAAAAAATAGCTATAACATCGACTGGAAAGTTGTCAAACCACAACTGTTCTTGCCTAAGGGATATGGCAGATCAAATGAGCTGCTTTATTACAAGCTTTAGAAGAAAAAGAAGAGAAGACTTGACCCAAAAATCTTAAATCATCAATTAAAATCCCTAAAGAGGTGGGAATATATAACTTGGATTGCAAAGCAGTAATGACACGTTGCCAGTCCATCTAATTTGAAACAAAACAAAGAGCCTAGACTTATAAAAAGAGAACGGAGGGAGTAACAAATAAGACACTTATATAACAAAGGGGCATTTTAAATAAATCGCTACTTGCATGTCATTCAGAATTCATTCACCTTCCTCTCAAGAATATAATTAGATTGATATTAATTTGATCCGCATATCTCATCCCAAAAAAAAAAAGAATGATTCCCCCAGATAAAATTGGCTCTGTAAATTATTAATGTTTCTGGGACCGATAGAAACAATCTTTTGTAGACTATCCTCTACTTTGTAGCTTCTTTTCAAACTGGAAAAATAAAATAAATAGTAAACTCAAAATCCATGAACTTGGAAAAGTCTTCTTCATATATACATAATTGTATGCCTTCCATCAAATGTACAACATGACAAGCCTAGGGCCAGTAGATGTGGTCTATTAATGTTCTTTAGTCTCAAATAAATTAATTCCAACGTAGTTTGAACTGTATATGGATTGTGGAAAGTTGCAAATTTATTTTTCTATTTTGTGTTTCTCCTTCTACTTTATAAGTTCCCTTGTTGGTGAGGCTTTACTTTCTACATTAAATAACTCACTTTGGATAACAACGTCATATAATTTCATCAGTCGCTGTCTGCCACATGACTATTTTTTGTTTTTTTTGTGATGAAGCCATATGATTAATTACTTTTTTTTGATTACCATATTGTTAATTACTTAATGACAAGAGTTGAGAAGTTGGTGACGCCAGTAATGTGACCTCACTTTACATAGGTAAGCTGTGACCTGTCATACTATCCATAGTAACAAACAATAGGAAAATGATGCTCACGTTGTGAAAAACTGAAATTTTATTTCTTTTTCTAGGCTTAAGATTGAAGAACCCTAGATATTAATATTCCCAATTATCTTTTTATATCAGTCAATGTTTGAACCGTTTTAGGGCATATTAGATCCTTCTTCTTCTTCTTCTTTTTTTTTTTTTTTTTTTTTGTCTCTCCTCGCTGCCATAATTGTTCTCTTCTTTATTTTTTTTTTGTCCAAATATGGTTTTCTCTGGCTATAATCAAGTCCACCATTCTTTTCTCTCATGCAGAGAATAAATACTTAAAACCCAATCAAAAATCAAGCCCTGTTAGATCTGAAATTGAATTTTAACTTGGACTCTTATGTTAATCCAGAGATATTTAATACTATCATTTATTAACTTATTTACTGTCAAGGTAAGTAGACCGCCATTATAAGCACAAACATAGCCCCCTTGCCTACTATAAATCAAGCGTCCTAGGTGTATCCAAAAGTGTGCATCCTTCCTAACAATCTTCCTTCCATCTCAACTCTTCTCTGTACTCTCTAATTAATTAACTTCCCTTAAAAAGAAAAGCCTAAATCTTTCCTGATCTGTGTTGTACTAAACTAGCTAGCTTCCAATATCCACTCCATTGAAGGAAAAAGAGGGCTGTTTCTTTTTGTGCTATTGGATCAGCTCCCTTAATTACAACTCTTTTAAGTCGAACCAAAGTACCTAAAATGGAGCCCTCTTGGCCAGAAACTCTACCCTCGGAATGGAGCAAAGCAGTCAATGAGCTTGTTCAGGGTCGCGAATTCGCCAGCCAACTTAACACTATCCTTAATAACCCCATGGAGAATGATGGGTCTTTGTCCTCTCAGGATCTTGTCACTAAAGTGATGAACTCCTTCACCAACTCACTTTCTATCCTCAACAGGATTGGTTCAAACGAAGAAGTCTCGCAGTCTGGGGATTCTGCGGTGACTAGCATGTTTTCTACTGTAAAGGATCCCGGGGTCTGCTACAAGAGAAGGTAGATCAATCTCTTATATATATATATATATATATATATATATATATATCTTTCTCAACAGACTGAAAGTTGTCACCCTAGTAGATCAATACATAAGTTAGTCACCCTGGAAAGAAAAAAAAGAAATTTCTTTTTGATACTAAAATAAAGGAATTAGATCTTACTAGGGTGATTATTTCGTTTGGATCAGCTGCACTTATAAATTGCAGTGGCGGATCCAGAGGGGCCCTGGTGTGGGCCTTTGCCCCTCTGAAATGCAGTCATGCATAGATTTAGTATTTAGAGTATGAATAGGGTATGAATCCTATTCTCCCTTTTTGCATTATTTTGAGGTTCATACATCTAGTATTTAGAGTATCTCGATTTCACACCATTCTCGCAGCTTGTATCAAAATAGTGACCATTAAATGTCCAGTGAACTATTGTGTCTTAAATGTTGAGTCTAGGAGAAACTACTGGTATAAAGTTGCAACTTTGCTCTTCTATTTTGGCTTCCTTAGATCACCTTATCATAATAGGCGTTGGTTTTTGTTTGCAGGAGGAGCTCCTATACTTGGACAAAGGATAGCACTAATCTATTCAATGACGGCTATGCATGGAGAAAATATGGCCAGAAAACCATTAACAATTCCGAATATCCAAGGTATAATTTTTCAGTACTGACATTATAATTTTGAATCATGTGGTTATCAATGCAATTTTCTTCTTTAGAATTCAAATTTTTATCATCTAGATGCAGAAGAATTGCATTATTATATACAACGATAAAAATTCTTGGTTGAAAGAGTAAATTTATGTTGCTGCCATGGTCTTTTGCGCAGAAGAAATGCATTAGTACAAAGATCAATTACTTCTTGCTTGTAAGAGTAACTTATGGTTTTCATTGGTGGGGATTGCAGGAACTATTTCAGGTGCACCTACAAGTATGATAAGGGTTGCCAAGCGACCAAGCAAGTACAGAGAATGGGAGAAGAATTGTACCGAACAATTTATTGTGGGCATCACACTTGCAGGAATTCCTTGAATGCTTCTGTGTCCGATTCTGCAGATGCAGAATCTACCATAATTATAAGCTTTAACCACAACGATCATAAGGATGACAGCAAGCACTGCAAATTGAACAAACCAGATATTAATCCATCTTTCACATCCTCCCAATCAACAGAACAGAAAGGCGACAACCTACAGGATGACACATTAATTGATCCGAAACGCCGTCAGTATTCATCATCCTCCACTGATCTTACATCACCTGATCTGGCTGCATTTGATCACGCGGACCTTATTTCTGGGGAGAATTCCCCCCACTTTACTAGCACAAATAGTTTGGATATGGATGTTATGTTAGGATGTGTTGTCTTTGATAATGGTTTATTGCAATTTGAATTTTCCGAGTGAATAAATGAGGGAAGCTCACATTGTAAGTTCATCTAAATTAGTTCATGTCTTCACTTCCTTTTTGATCTGGAAAAGTTTGTGAACATTGGGTGCGTAATAAGCAAGCAGACTCATCCATAAGCTCCTTTGCATTTGAAAGTTATTCTTATAGGTTTACTAGTTTACTGTTTGCTTCCTTATTTTTTTTTTTAAATGCTAAACTTTAGATTTTGTTAATCATTGATAAAAAGAATTTGCAAGCATAGGAATTAAAGATTTTGTTACAGATTTAGATTTATTTTGTTATGTAACAATTTTTTATTTTAAATTTAGAAATAATGAATAATCGTTCATTATTAATCAAATATATTTTTCTTTTTAGCATATGGACAACTTAAATAAAAGAAAGAAAGAAAAAAAGACCAACTAGATATATGAAGAAAGAAGCTATAAGGCAAGAATTATATTATGCTATTAAGGAATTTAAACCTATAAAAATAGAGGAAAACGGCACTAAAATCATCTCTCTAAATTATGGGAAAGATCTAGTGAATATTTTGAGATTTTTTAAATATTAGAAAAGAGATAGTGATAATTTCATGGAAACCATAAAAAAATAGCCATAAAGAAAGGAAATCTTTGGAGAAGTAAATAATCTAATTTTTTTTAGAAGATCGTGTGTTGTCACTTGCCTACAGTGACTACATCGTTGATTTGTTATTGCGTATGACTACCTGTCAAGTTGTATTGAGGGCAAGTGCAACTTGTCACAAAGAACTTGAAAGTAATCTTTGGGAAGAGGCTTGGTAAAGATGTCTGTTAGTTGATCATGAGACGAGATATATCTAACTTGAAGAAGTTGCTTGGATACAAGATCCTACACAAAGTGGAAGTTAATCTCCATGTCCATGTTTAGTGCCAGCTCGAAACACAGTGTTAGCAGTGGGGTTGGTGGCACTAGATTCATCACACGAGAAATGTTGGAATTAGGAATTGTGTGACAATGTGTTCCAATTACCGCTAGGGTTTGTCTATTATTATTTTCTGAGTATGTCAATGCCGCAGGTTCCTCTCATGGTGTTCTGCGTCTTGGACTCCCTTGTTATCCGACTCCTATACGGTGGTTCCCTCCCCAACCGGGGTGGGTGAAGCTTAATTGTGACAGAATTGTCAAAGGTTTGGATAGACGAGCAGCTGCTGGTGGCCTCCTTCGGGCCTTTGATGGCCTGTGGTTGGTAGGCTTTTCTTATCATATGGGCTCTTGCTCTCCTATGCAAGCTGAATTATGGGGTTATTTATTGGCCTTCAGAAGGCTTGGGATATGGGGTGCAGATGTGTGATTTTTGAGACAGATGCTTTGTTGGTTATCTCGGATCTGCAGCATTCAGAGCTGCATTTTAGACGTTCGGTTGGTCTAATTCGATCCATCCAAGAGATACTCCGGCGTCCTTGGCAGGTGCAGCTTCAGCATATTTACTGTGAAGCCAATCGTTGTACAGATTGGCTAGCTTCTCATGCTTTGACTCTCCCCCTCGGGGTTTCTTATTTTATCCAACCATCCAATGACTGTCTTTCTATGCTTTTACATGATGTATCAGGATCTTTGATCCTTCAGACTGTTCCTCATTGATTTTTGAATGATATACGCTCTTTCAGATAAAAAAAAGAAGATAGACTCAAATCCAAGATCTCATCCCCCTTTCTTTTTTTATAACAGTACCATCCATTGGTGATAACTCTACGGTTTGTCTGAGCTGTTGGAGAGCTATGTCTAGGAAAACAAGATAATTAGAATAGCAATTATATGTAATTTTAAAATAGATCCTATCAGTTTTCAGACAACGACAAGGTCAAGAGTTGAACGAGAGATAACAGCTACCGTTGGTAGGATCTCCTACAATATTTTCTTCTCAGAATCCTGTTCCGTACCCCTTCCAGGTACCAACCCCGGTGTAACTCCGGTGACTTCCTCTCCCAACCTATCAGTTTTGGCGGCACGCCAAGCTAGCCGGCCCGATACTGCCTAGAAAGGCAAGTCAATTCAGGCAGAATCCCCGGGCGTTAAGTCCTCACAGGTTCCTTTTCACATCTTACCAATAATTGGGAGGCTGAATGGAAAGGAAACTGTCACAGCGGGAAATCCTGATCAGCATCATCAAAGGAAGTCAATGGTTCAGATGGCGTCATTCTTTTATTCTTCTACTGAAATTTCGGCACCTTTTATTGGTCCACTGCCGAATCCCACAGGAGTTAATGATGGAGTCCACACAGCACCATCTCCTGCCTCCCTCTCTTAATCAGTGCCACCCATAATGGAAGGTATATCTACCGTACCTCTTATTCTTGCAAATTCTTTTGGGCCCTCGTTTCCTATGTAGATTCAGATTCTGTGGGCCCATCTATTCCTTCTGAAGCTAGCAGCCTAAGAGAAGCCTTGTCTTCTCAAGTTAGAGCTAGGTCTCCTAAGGATGCATCAGTTCCCCAAGCCCCTTCTCTTAGTGTCCAAAGCAGTTCTGCAGAACCCAGTCTTGCCTCAAATACAGTGCGCTCATCAGAGAATGATGTTGCTCCAACTACGGAGGAAATCGAGGTGCAGGAGATTGGTGTCGTACCAACAGGTTCACAGAAAGGAGTTTCAGGGTACTCTCGCCCATCTCTCTCTGTCTCATCGGATGTATGTCTTATCGCAGAATGTATCAATAGAATGGTAGAATGCCGTATGGCCCTTGTTCTCCAAAATCTGAAAGGAAGGACTAAGAAGAACAGGAAAGTGAAACGGGTGACACGTATGGGCAGTGTGTGTTCCTATCGTTCAATCTCAAATGATGATATAAGACGAGTTAATGGTAGGGTCCTTGCATCCATCCAGACCCCAACTTCAACTTTATCGTTCAACAGAATGGAAGATGAGGAGACTACAGGGGTTGGGAAGTTTTTTGGGTGGAGTACGACAGAGAATCAGGAGGAGGTTACTAATATGGCGGAGCAGCTGGTCTCTAAGGAAGCTTCTGATTAGTGTCAAGCTAGAATTGATGGTTAGCTTCCTATCATGGAATGTGAGAGGAATACACTCGGCATCGAAGATTAAAAACTTGAAGTCTCTAATCAAGAGTCATAAGGCAAATCTTATTTTTTTATGTGAAACTAAGTTGGAGAATGTTACCTTACATGATTGCCACAAGATGTGGTCTATTCCGTTGGAGTTTCGTGCTGTGGCTTCAAGAGGGGCCTCGGGTGGTTTGCTGGTATTATGGGATGGCGATTGTTTCACTTGTCAACGTCATCAGTTACATCAGAACTGGATTATACTGGAGGGTAGCTTTGCTGGTAGTACGGATGTTTTCACAATTTGTTGCTTATATGCTCCGGTGGACAGGGACCAACGGATTGGTGTTTTTCATGACCTAGCAGCCCTTAAATCTATTTTCTCTTCACCGTCCTCGGGGACTTCAATGAGACTTTACATGTTGAGGAACGTCACAGTGGTCACTTCTGTAGCACTGGGGCAGCGGCTTTAAGATCATTCATGAGCTGTACTAATCTAGTAGACTGCCCTTTGTCGGATCGCCAATTCACATGGGCAAACAAGTTCTCTGCTAGTCGAATTGATAGGGTTATGGCAGAATCTGAATGGTTCTTTAAATTCCCAACGTTGTCTTTAAAAACGGCCAGTAGAGGAGGCTCAGATCACTGGCCTTTGATACTCTCTCAAGCACGAGTCGATTGGGGTTTCAGGCCATTCCGATTTCTATCTTGTTGGTGGGATCATCCAGGTTTTGAGAAGATTATCTCAGAGATGTGGGCACAGGTCGAAGTGGACTTCCCTAATAGATTTTGCTTACTTGAAAGGTTGGCTTGTATGCGGGTTAAATTGGCACATTAGAACAGGCAGAGTTTTGGTGATATCAACTAGGGCCTGAAGGAGGCGCACGCAGCTATGGATGCCTTGGAGTTATTAGCTGATCAATGTGTACTATCTCTCTCAGAACAACTTGAGCTTGGCAATGGCAGGGATGCATATTTTCTCAAAGCTCGTTAGGTTGAATCACTGTGGCAACAAAAGTCGCGCATCAAATGGTTTAAATTGGGTGACCGGAACACCAAGTTTTATCATTCTATGGTTTGTCATAACAGTCGAAAAAAGGAGATAATGTGAATGGAAGTAAACGGGTCAGTTCTATCTACAATGGATCAGCTAAAGCAAGCAGCAGTAGACTTTTTTGGTTCCCTTTATAGTGACAATGAGTCCTCATGGCCTGGCCTTGGTGACATCCCCCTCAAATCACTTGCTCCAGATATAATTAATCAACTTGATCGTCTAGTGACCAAAGAAGAATTGAAAAATGCTATTTGGAGCTGTGTTAGTGGTAAGGCTCCATGCCCAGATGGGTTTAATTTCTCCTATTATAAGAGATGTTGGCCCTTCCTTTAGAGTGATCTTTTTTACTTCGTTGAGTCCTTCTTCGCCACGGGGAATATGCCAAAAGGTGCAAATATCTGTTACATTACACTGCTTCCTAAAAAACATGTTGCAAAGACTTTCACTGACTATCGTCCTATCACTCTTTTCCATGGTCTTTATAAGATCGTGGCAAAAATATTGGCCGAGCGCATCAAATGTGTGATGGACTATCTGGTCAGCCCCAATCAATCCGGTTTCATTGCGGGGAGGTCCACTCTAGATTGTGTTTTACTCGCCTCAGAAGTTGTTCATTCCTTAAAGAAAAGTAAGCAACAAGCTATTCTTTGGAAACTTGACTTCCGTAAATCTTACGATTCAGTATCTTGGAGTTATCTCTTTCAAGTTATGGAGAAAATGGGGTTCAATGCTCGATGGCGGATGTGGATCAAAGCTTGCTTAACCTCTTCTAGTGTGGCGGTTCTAATTAATGGCTCTCCTTCAGCTTAATTCACTATGCTTAACGAATTGAAACAAGGGGATCCCCTCTCCTCGTTTTTATTTCTTTTGGCGGCAGAAGGGTTAACGGCTGTCATCAACCAAGCCTTAGCAAAAGAGCTCATAGCACCAGTGCAGGTGGCTAATACCCAAGTAACGATTTTGCAATATGCTGATGATACTATTATTTTCTCTCCCGCTTCTTTACCACATTTGCTTAATATAAAGAGGGTCCTGCGGTGTTTTGAAATGTTGTCGGGATTGAGTATCAACTTCCATAAGAGTGGGGTAGCTGGTGTTGGTCTTTCAGTTACGGAGGTTGCATTCTTAGCGGCATCTCTTCATAGTAAACCTGAAGCTTTACCTTTCACATACCCGGGGCTGCCTTTAGGTGCTAATATGCATCTACAACGATCTTGGCTGCCAGTGATAACAAAGTTCCGGGCTCGTTTGCAAGTATGGAAGGGAAGATTTTTATATTTTGCTGGGCGCCTTGTCTCACTCAGATCAGTACTTTCTGCACTCCCTATGTATTATCTCTCCCTTTTCCTGGTTCCTTTAGGGGTGGCTCGTGGTTGGGATTCAACGAAGATTTCTGTGGTCGGGTATAGAGAATAGGGCAAAATTACCTCTTGTTGCTTGGCACAAGAATGCGCGGCCAAAAGTTCAGGGCGGCATTGGTGTGGAATCTATTTTGGCCAAGAATCGTGCTCTGTTATTCAAATGGCTTTACAAGTATTACTTCATCCCTTCGCTCTATTGGCGTGATTTGATCTCTAATAAGTGTGTCGAGTCCTCCCCTGCCCTTACGCCATCTTTTACCTTATCTAAAGCTTCACCGATCTAGGCTGGTGTCTTGCATAGTGGCCTCTGTGATAATCCAATGGGATCTTTATTGGTGTATGCTTATTTGTCTGCATTGGTGATGGGAGTAGTCTTAAGTTTTGGTATGATGCTTGGTCTTCTCATGATGCCTTGAGATAGAAATTCCCTCGACTTTTCAAGAATTCGCAGTTTGAAAAGGCCTCTTTGGGAGCCCTAAAAACTGTGCACTCACCGGACCTCACTCATCCCTCACATTGGCATCGTCCACTTTATCCATGGGAGAATTTACAGTTCATGTCCATCCTTACTGAGTTGTCTGCCTTGGTACTTCAACCTCATTTGCCGGATGGATGGAGGTGGCTTCATCATCCTTCGGGCACTTACACCGTCCAATCCGGTTATCAACTTTTGGTACAGAGACCTGCTCCTCCACGGCCGGATCCCTTTGTATGGTTTTTTTTTTATAGGACATCAATTTTATTTATCATTAAAAGAGTACAAAAGGGCCATAATACCAGATTACAGAAAAAGTATAATACCAGAATACAGCGAAGGTATCTAGAAGGACAAAAGTATCTAGAATTCAGATTACAACAAAAGTAATGAGAAGAGATTACAAATATTCAGAGCAAAAAAAGTCTAGATTACAACAAAAGTATCTAGAAGAACAAAGGTATCTAGAGCTGAATCCTTCATTGACATGAAACTTGCAAAAGGACGTCAAAAGGTATCTAGGACAGAATCCTTCGTTGACATGAAACTTGCAAAAAGCGTCAAAACGGCAGGGGGGTGCTTGGATCGATCCGAAGAGAGCCAACAAGAGTCCAAGAATGAGAGTAACGTGAAGCGATTGTCTGAGTAGAAAGGGAGTCGAAGAGAGACTTACTGCTGCACTGAAGTATTCGAATTCTTTGGAAAATCAAGGGCTTCTCTCAAAAGTTCTTTAGAATAACCATCGGTAAGGCCTAATATTTCACCAACATGCCAAACTTCATCCAGCTCTTTATTGCAAGCATCTTCATGGTGTTGGGGTTGAACAGCTTTCTCTAAAAGACTATTTTGAGGATGAGATTTTTGGTTGGGAAGGGAATTGATGTTTTTGAATTTTTTCGGTTGTTTATGTCGGGAAGGGAAGAAAGCTTTTGACAGAGGAAAAGGATAGGATTTGGGGAGTTTCTTAGCTTTTTTGGAAGAAGTCTTTTTAAGACGTTGTACTTGCAGAATTTTTGCAAGGGGAAGGTGTTCAAATTCCTCGGAATTGATAGAGTCTTGACACCTTGCGAGAGGTGATTGGGAAGGTTTTTTAAATCCTGGAGAAGGGGATTCATGCGTGAGGGAATACTTAGGGGATGGAGAATTTGTTGTCTGTTGAGAGGAAAAAGATTTATCAGGGGGGATTTTGAGGGAGACTTGGTTTGTGAATGGTTTTGGGAATTCGAAAAGGGTGGTTGAGGGGGTATGGAAGGAATTGAGGGGTTTTTTATGTCATTGGTGGAGGGAAAGCTGTCACCGTAATTGTCACTAGGGTTAATGTTGACATTATTGCAATTAATGCCATTAACACCTAAAGGATTAGGGTTTGAATTTTGAACAAAAGAGTCACCAGAGAAACCCCAAAATTCGACGACATCATCAAAAAAGAGAGAATCTGGGTCTGTAACAATCTCTTCAAAGAGTAAGATGTCGAAAGAGTTACCTTCCACAATAATTCTCTGGGGTTTGTTGATAGGTTTACGGGAGGAGGTGCAAACAAGGATTTTGGCACGTTCAAAGGAGAGCATTGAGGCTGTATCACGATCCACTCCTAAAAATTTGCCAAAATGGCTTCCAAAAATTGAGAAAAATTCATGGTTCCAAACCTGAAGTGGAATACCATAGCACGTAATCCAGGATAATCGATTAGTGGACACTACATTGGGGGACCATGGTTTAACAGATTCAAAAAAACTTGCAAGGAGCTCTTGGTTATTTTGAATACTTGATTCCATAGAGGCTAAAGAGTCTAATATAATAAGGACTTGAGTACTGCCCAAGAGCTTAATATCCTGACACAAAAAACCTTTAGAAGACAGATATTCATGGAGGGAGTGAAGCTCTGTATCCTTGGACATGAGGCCAACAGCACTTCAATTCAACCATTCAAGATTGGACTTGGAGGCTGAGAAGGAAATTGATGGGATGTGGGGGGATTTGTGGTTTGAAAGAGGCTTGGATGGGATATGCGTTTGAAGAGGTGGAAGAGAGACAGGCGGCTTTGAGGAGCATGGTTTTGAAGGGAGGAGGGGAACCTTGGGAGGAAATTTGGCTACATTAATTATCAAAGGATGAGAGCCAACCATAATCTTTGAAATCTTTTCAATTGTACTTTTGGGATCAAGGTTGCCGAGAAGACGGAGAAAGCCAAATCTTTGGTTGGCTTTGTTGAGTTTAGGGGGGATGTAAATACTGTGTATAGAGCCACAAGGGGAGAATAAACTTCTAAGAATTGCGGGATTGACGTTGGGAGGGATATTGCCAATATAAATGGTAGAAATAGAAGGTAAAAGAGGTTGAGAAGAAGAGGTGGGAGGTTGGAGATTTAATTGAGGTGAGATAATAGGACGGGTGAGGGGTTTATTTTTAAAAGAGAAGATGGTGGGATGAATTTAGGGGGAAACTTTAGAGAATGAGGTAGAGGAAGGAGAGGGGGGTAGGGAGAGAAGGAGAAGGAGGGGGCCGGCTGAGGAGGGAGGAGGGGAGGATAGAAAGGATAGAACGGGAAGGGGAGAGCCATCTGGTTTGTTTGGGTTGATCTTCAATTGAACATTTTGTTTGAGTTGAGGGATGGGGATCTACTACAGCAGCACCTAAGGAAGTATAAGCACTACATACGGAAAACTTCCCATCTGCTCCCCATAACCACGTCCAGGTATCGTTGACTTCCCTTTGGAGCAGCAAGTCAGTTAAAGTCGCCACCATTTCCGGGCAGACATCCCTTTGGAGTAGCAAGCCACTCCACCTCTCTCTTCATTGCAAGACCTTATGGACTCTCTGAGCCCTTGGTATGGTTTTCGGTCACACCACCAAAGATTGAAACCTTCCTTTGGCTCACGTTACATGACGGACTAGCTACCCGGGAAGCGCTCCTCCACCGAGGCATACTTACTCCTGATGCGGCATCATGCTCCTTTTGTGGTGCAGAAGTGGAGTCTGTCGATCATCTCCTGCTACAGTGCTCCGTTGCGGCCCAGCTTTGGCACCGCCTGTGTCAGTGGTGGGGGGTGCATTAGGTTACTCCAGCTACTATTGGGGATTGATTAGATCAGTGGTGCTACCTTTCCGGGAGCCACCATGCTACTACGGCCTGGCTTACTCTCGGCCTCTCTGCTCTTTGGTCCCTCTGGATTGCACGAAATGGAGTTATTTTCAACTCGCGTGCTGTGTCAATGGCTTCTCTATTTGATTTGGTTGTGAGTCGTAGTGGTTCAAGACTTCTTATCCTACCTTCCCGTATGGGGTGGGTGCAGTGCTTACCTCATCAGCCACATTTAATGATTCGCGTCATGCAAAACGGGTTGTCCTTCAATACACACAGTGATTGTTTAAGCATATGGCTCCCGGTTTGGGACTATAGCATTTTCTTCTTGTATTCTTTTATTTAAAATTAATAAAGATTCACACTCGATTAGCATAAAAAAAAAGAAGATCCTATCAGTTTTCTTTGTGTAACATAAATATGGAAGTCTTAAAAAGTATAAAATATTTTTGATGGAAAGCGATTGTGTTATTCATCATTAGTGATATGTACAAGAAGTGTTAGGACCTTGCAGAAGCAAGGCCATGTTAAACTAAAACACCATGAATGACTAATAAACGTTAACAACGATTGCTAACTCTGTCATCTTGAGTTGTGAATCACCACCGCCTTGCCAGTTGACCAATTCCGGAGCGGCTCTGGCGAAGCAAGCACTGCACCAACGCTGTAGAGGAAACGGGGGTGCTGAAACCGAAACCACCAAAATGCCTTGGTAAGAACCAAATCAAACAGCTGATCGATATGCACTTGTTTGCCGGAGAAGAGCAAGGAATTGCGAGATAACCATACAGACCAAAGTACAGCAAGACCAAGCAAGGTTCATGCTTGTTGAGCATCTCTACTCCCTACCACCTGTGGCCATTGGACTAACCAGGAATGAATTGAATTTGGAACCACCCAGAACACTCCCCATCATTGATAAAGCCTAGACCACAAAGCAGCTGCAACTGGGCATAAAAAGAACAAATGAAAGGCATCCTCTATAGCTCGTCCACACATGGGGCAAGAAGCTTCATCCTCTGTAAGAATATGCCGACGCAAAAGTGTCGTGCGCAAAGCAAGCCCGCCATTGAGCAAGCGCCACAAGAAACCTTGGTTGTGAGGTGGAACAAAAGATAACCAAGGTAGAGGCTGTGAATGAATGACAGGCGTACAAAGAGAAAGATATGCACTTTGAACCGTGAACTGACCATGATCACTCCACAACCAAAGCCATGTATCATCACCGTTCGCGGGCTTGAGCAAAGCAATCAGGGTATCATGTAAGTCGCGAAACATCTCCAATTCCCAAGAGTACAACTCCCGAACCCATGCATGCCCATGATCGGTAGTCAAATAATTGTGCTGGCAGACTTCCTGCAACGTGGCTGACTGAAAAGTAGCAACGCGAAAGAGTCGACGGTGAGTGTCCTTCAAAAGGCCCAAGACAGATCAAATATCATGCCAAAAGCTCAACTGCCGTCCGTTGCCAACGGCTGGAACCAACCCAGACTGTAAAGGCACCCCCGAAAATCCAATATAACTCCCACTACGAATTATATTCTTCCAAATGGTAGAAGCCCGAGAAAGTTTGAAAGAGGGAGTGAGGGAACCTTCAATTATACCACATTTGGCCTGGAAGAGAGCTTTCCACAAAATGTCGTCACGGTGATGGTATTTCCATAACCACTTAAACAACAAGCATTGGTTCTTCACCATCAAATTCTCAACCCCAAGCCCTCCCCTCTCCTTTGGTGTAGCAATTTTAGACCACGGCACAAGGCATAACTTCCTTGTTTCCTTGGTGCCACTCCATAGAAAAGTGCGTTGTATCCGCACCAGCCGTTTCGCAACTGTCACTGGGATGTGAAACATGGATAAGTAAAAGAGAGGCAAAGAAGATAAAACGGACCTCAGGAGAACCAACCTCCCAGCAAAAGAAAGAAATCTGCCTTTCCATGCATGCAGACGTGACTGGAATTTTTTGATGACCGGATCCCAACTCATAGTAAGGCGCATATTGGCACCTAGTGGCAAACCCAAGTACATCATCGGCAACTTCTCTGTCTTGCACAATAAGAACCCTGCCAGGTGCTCCACCTCCACGTCCGTCATATGAATCCCCACTAAACCACTTTTATGAAAATTAATGCTAAGGCCAGAGAGCATCTCAAAGCAACGCAACACCCTCTTTAAGTTAAGAATAGAGCTTCTATCTGCCGATGTAAAAAGAAGTGTATCATCTGCATATTGCAACAATGAAACTGATATTCCATGCACTGTAACCGAAACCACCAATCCCAAATAGAAAGCCCGTGAGATCATGGATTGTAGTCCCTCTGCCGCCAACAAGAAGAGAAATGGAGAAAGAGGATCTCCTTGCTTCAAGCCTTTTTGCATCCCAAATTCTCTACTGGGAGAACCATTAACCAAAACAGAAAGAGTTGATGAATGTAGGCAAGCTTTAATCCAGGATAACCATTTGCAACCAAAGCCCATCCGTTACATGACTTGTTCCAAATATTCCCGTGAGACCGAATCATACGCCTTTCGAAAGTCTAATTTCCATACCACCGCCTGTGACCTTGAAGCCTTCAAAGAATGTAACACCTCTGAGGCAACAAGGTGACAATCTAAAATGTTTCTCCCTGCAATGAACCCTGATTGTGTCGAGTTGATGAGAGTTCCCATAACCGGCTTGATCCGTTCTGCAAGAAGCTTGGCAACAATTTTATAAATACCATGAACCAAAGTTATTGGTCTAAACTCGTCAAAAACCTCAGCCGCCACTTTTTTTGGTAGGAGGGTGATGTATGCCGACGTTGAGCCTTTGGGGAGTTGACCTGTCTCAAAGAAAGTTTGCACAAGATCTAAAATATCATCTTTTAAAAAATCCCAACATTTCTTATAAAAAGAAAAGTTGAAACCATCCGGTCCCGGGGCCTTAGAACTATCACAAGCCCAGACGGCCTCCTTAATCTCCTCAATAGAGAATGGTCGCTCAAGTCTGGCAACCGCAACTGCATCTAAACGTGCAAACTCTAAACTTCCAATCCCCGACCTGCGTTGTTGCTCATTGTGATATAGATCAGAAAAGAAATCCCTGGCTGCTGCTTTCACCCCCATTGGGTACGAAAGTACCTGATCACCAACCCTGATACTGCGTATGCCTTTCTTCCTCCCTCTATTATAAGCAAAGGTGTGATAGAAATTTGTATTCTTATCTCCCAACTTTCCCCATGTAATCCTCGACTTTTGTTTCCAAAGCCTCTCTCTTTGTTTTTGACGAGCAAGGAGAGCAATACGCGTCTCTGCTAACAACCCTTTTTCCGCCGCAGAGAGCTCCTGGGTCTCAAACAATAACTCCAATTCATCAACCTTAGCTTGTAACTCTGTAATAGCACAATCAACATTACCAAAAACCTCTTTGTTCCAAGCAGCCAAAGCAACTCGTAATCTACTTAACTTCTTCAAGAAACGAAATTTTCCTGGCAATTCAAGTTGTATAATCTCATCAAACCTTGGGTACTCCCACCAACAAGAAAGAAAACAGAATGGTTTGAATCCCCAATTTATCTGTTCCTGAGATAGTACCAGGGGACAATGATCAGAATAACCTCTGCTAGCTACTTGTAGAGACAAGGAGGAGAAGAGCAAACTCCATTCAGCTTCAGCCATGACCCTATCAATTCGGCTTGCAGCGATACTATTTGCCCAGGTAAAATGTCTGCCTCCCAACGGAAACTCCAAAAGAGAAAGACGTGTCATAAATCGGCGGAGAGCTCCAGAACCTCGCACATCAATCCTACCACTCCTCCGTTCAGTATCACACAACACCTCGTATAAATCCCCTCCCACCAACTAAGGAGAAGGGAAGGATGGTTTTAGCGCCGCCAGTTCATACCACATTGTAATCCGTGCCTGCAAGTCAACAGGAGCATACACACAACAGAAAGTAAGCTTTGCCTCGCTGCCACCATCCAGCCTTCCAACAGAATCCATCTCTTACCCCGCACAAAATGCTCACAATGGAAATCCACTGTATCCCACATAAAAACTAATCCTCCCGCTTGTCCATCCGACGCGACTGCAATAAACTCCATATTAAGAGGTGACCATATGCTGCGGCACCAACCTTCGTCTACCAATTGGACTCTCGTGTCACATAAAAAAATAAAATTCACTGCGTGCTTCCGAAGTAACACCTGTAAGTGTTGGAGCTTCTGACCATAAGGTGCTCCTCTAGTATTCCATGTAAGGAAGCTAAACATCGGCACGTGCTTTACTCCATTCACAGGCTTCCTTCTCTACCAAAGTCTTTGCCATAGACACAAGAATCTGTTGATTCCCCGAATTATCCCATCCCAGGCTATCTCCCACCGCAACAGTTTCCTGAGCTACCACCTCTTGGAAGGACACATCTTGGTGCTGTGAGACCACCTGCTGACTAAGTCGCAAATTCACTCTTCTGATATCACTATGAATCGAAGAGTCTGCTGAAACAACACTCCCATTGTCCTTAACCTTCTTAATCTTTTGTCCCCTGTGTACCCTGCGTGACTGTATTGCTTTTGCGAGCCTGTTCTCCAGGTATTTGATATAGCAAGCATCAGAAGAACCATGAAAACGTTGTGTATTGCACTGTGATCCCGAAGCTGAATTACTTAAAGAAGGACTTGCATCGTGTTCTGTAGTATGTAAACTCACGCGTGGTGGTGTGATGTGATAACCCAATTCTGAATTACACTCCAAATTATAGGTGGGGCTTGCAATTGGAACTGCACATTTAAGGCCCAAGTTTGCATTAGAGCCCATGACAGGTGCCGAATCCCCCTTATCTCCATTATCCTCCTGAACAGCAATAGGCCTAAAAGAATTAGAAATCTGCAATGAATTTGAATTTAAATCCTTGGCAGATATAGTTGCATTAACCGCAGAATTTAAATCCTCATGTGTGTTAACCCTCTCCTGATTTGCATCCTCCCCCGAAATTTTCTCGCCCCCATCTTCAGTCTTCGACGGTGGTTCTGAGTGATCAGAGCCAGACTCCGATTGGTCACCGGAGGATATTTTGTCTTTCATGGCAGTAAAACAAGATTCCACCACATCAATCTTATATTTCTTACCTCCCACCGTAACATCCATAGTTCTATTAATCACACCCCCCTGCTCTGTCAACACTTGAATACAAGCATCGCCCAAGAACCTCCTATTAGCAGTATCAGTGTCTATTTGTATAAGCCTCCCAACAGCCGACTCGACCATGGCAAAGAACTCTTGGCACCAAGCGTTGAGGGGAACACCACGGAGAGTCAACCAGCATCTTCTATTCACTGCCCGCATCCCATGGTTCCAAGGAGTCAAGGTCTGAAACCATAATTGCACCCACTCAGGCGTTGCCCCCATGAATTGGGCCATGGCCTCCTTCGTGGGAAAACTTGCAACAATACGATCACCTCCCAGTTTCGATATCATTACATCGTCCAATCTGTGTATACTCCATACTATAGGCATCATATCCATCTTTGTCGGGTCCTTGAGAACTCCCACTGCGCACCGAGCCAGCCAACTGAGGGTATCCGATGTTGGTATGAACATGGTTTCAGCCGATGGCTGTACCGCTTGTTCTGCTTGAGGCTGAGCATGCCGGGGCTGCATTACTTCTGAATAACATTGCTCTTCCTTCCTCAAAGCCCGCCGGAAGAGTCGAGGCCGTGTTGATGCCATCGCTCTACCTCTGCCCTTTGCCAAGTTTGCTCTCACCCTGCCCTACTCCACCTGAATACGATTGAAATCTCACAAAACAGAACCTCAGTCCGTTTAGTTGCAGAATTTCGAGATGGAATCTTCAATTGTAACACTACAAATCTAAAACACAGAAAAAAGCCAAAAAGAAACAACATCACTAATCTGAAAACAAAGAAGTCTACAACCCAAACGCGTTGACACAATTCCTTTCAACCATTGGCACTTGACATGCCACCTATAAGTTAAACAGAAAAGGACAGAGAGGTCTCCATGTTTATGCCCTCTACCCGTCACGAATTCATTAATTTGGAGAGCCATTAGCCAAAACAACCAGAGTCGACGAATTATGGCAAGCAACAATCCAATTGTGCCATCTCAGTCCAAAATCCATTGCCTTCATAACCTGCATCAAGTAACCGACCCCAATTGATAGAGTTGTATGTCTTCTTGAAGTCGAGCTTCCATACAATGGCCTTGGATTTCTTTTCCTTCAAAGAATGCAAGATGATCGCTTGCGAGGAAAGCACTATTCATAAAATTCCATCACTCAATAAAAGTGGATTGATATTTACTTATCAGAAGCGGCATGACTTGCTTGAGACGACCGGCAAGGAGTTTGGATATGATCTTGTACAGGGCATCAACTAGAGTGATAGGGCTAAAATCTTCGTTGCCTTAGGACTACGACTCATCCCAAAACTCACTAAAACTAGCAGACTGAAGCTATGCCATTTGTGTGTGTAACATTTGAGAATTACTCATATAGGCTTTTTTACATGCATAAAATTTTGTTTCGTACAAGTGACATTTCTCATTAAAGAAATAAATACTTATGTACTAAAAAATGAATTAAATACTTATTTTATAATAGATTTTGCAATGTATAATTAGCTATACTTTAGAACTGATTTGATTTATATACGTTATATATTTATAAAAATAATTCAATTATACTATCATTACAAATACAATTACACGAAATTTAATTATCTTTTTATAAATTATTTAATACTATTCTCCCTCTGCTCACCCAAGCTAGCTTGTTAATTACTTTCCCAAGAAAGATATTTAGATTTTCAAGATTATCCTTTTCTTTATTATGATAGTAAGAGAAGAAAGAGATTTAAATTTAAAAAGAATTTTAGTCTCCCCTAACTAAAATTCTACCTAGTCCTCTCATAGGTTTCCCTAGTTTCTCTCACCCTTGTCTGGTTGAGACCGCTGGGGTCGTCGTGTAAGGGTTTCAGTCTTGTGCACTGCAGGTATTCTTGTCTCGGATTTTTCGAGTCTGGGGTCCGATCCTGTATCGGTGTTTTCAAAGCGTCTTCACTAATCACCCTCTCCACCATCATCATCCTCCACACCATAATCATCGGTTTTATTTTCCTCCTTTCCCTCTTTCTTATAACCTATCTTTTCCTGTCTTTCTCGTGTGTTTTGTTTGCTTTCTTGTTTTGTGATGGCAGAGAATGAGCTAAATAGACCAACCGCCGGTGACCAGAATGAATCTCATGATACCTTGGTGATCCGGTTGCGCCCCTCCCGCAACAAAGCACCACAACCCTCTCTGATCCTTGTGGGTAGATCATGGACTGAAAGAGGTTTTAATAGGAAAGCCCTGATGCAAACCATGTCCTCATTGTGGGCTGTGAAACGGGGTCTTCAGGTCAGCGAATTGGAGAAAAATTTATTCATGTTCAGGTTTGGGGATGCACGAGACAAGACAAAGGTTCTCAAGGGGAATCATGGCACTTTGATCGAAACGTCCTCATATTGCAATCAGTAGAAGGGAATTAGCAGCCTTCTACTATAGATCTGTTCAGAACTCCCTTTTGGGGTCCAAGTGTATGATATGCCTTTTAACTACAGAAACCCAGAGGTAGTAGCACGTATGATAGGGAAGAAGTTGGGCTTCCTGATGGATGTCTATGAGGAAGATGAGTGGGAGATGCTAAGTTTCCTCAGAGTTCGGGTTATGTTAAACCTTCGGGTCCCACTGTGCAAACTTCTGGAGATCAAGGTAGAGGAAGGTGTAACCTTCACAGTGTTATTCAAGTATGAAAACATGCCTAGTTTCTGTTTTGTTTGTGGTAGACTCGGACACAGTATGAAGGATTGTGGGTATGACTCTGATGAAGAGAATGGCAAGAGCACTCAAATTAACTTTAGGGAGGAGTTGCAAGCTCCTCCGTTCCGCAAAACAGCCTCCATTTCCAAAGCCCCTTGGACCAGAGGTGGAAACCGTTCAGCCAACTCACCGCAATCCAGCCACCAGACCCGCCCTCCAACCCACCCATCCATTAACCCCAATATGGTAACTCCAACCATTGCGCAGTGACAGACTTAGTGGAGCAATTTGGGTCCATGCAATCAGCTAAGTCAACACTCGCAAAATCAATGGCGCCAATCACTCCCCGCACATCCTTTTTGAATTTCCACCCTGATTCCCCCTACAGGTGAGGGCCTAGACAACTCCTTGGGCTGGCCCAACCTCCCCAAACCCACCTACTCCAACCATACTCCAATTCCAACTTTACCTTCCCAGGCCAACAGTTCTGACCCACCAACCCCCCTTTCAAATGACACTTTACCACCCGTCCCCTCATTTATAACAACATCCCACACTCTAGCCCATACTACTCAATCCCTCGGCCCAACACATCAACCCCCTCCAAAGGATGATCCCATTCAGCCATAACAATCTCCCCTGACTTCCCACAACCAGATTCCCCCTCACCGGACTGAACCCTCTGGCCCTCCCCCAATATCACACCTCACCCATAGTTCTACACCGCTTTTTCCCAAACCTGCAAGCAACCCTGGTGATATCGATCACACTCACCAGGTACTGGATTTTCCCCACAGCCCCCCCTTCAGATTGAAATAAAAAAATCCTCTATTACCAAAACTGGCAATCAAGATCAATCTCACCGCCAACCCATGCCCGAGACACCCACTAGCGAAGCAGTGCAAGAAACCCAACCAGAGGAAGTGGAAGCACTTGGACCGTGCCTCCACTAATGACACAGAACATTCTACCCATACCTTTGAGGGATTGGGCAGGCGAGATTGGGGCGACGACTTGGAGGACATGGATTTTGAGATGACGGAACCATGCAAAAAAATACAAACGGCGGAGACTGCGGAGTAGTCCCGCCGACGACAATGAGTCTCATCAGTTGGAATTGTGGGGGTCTAGGGAATGCTCCCACAATTCATGCGCTTTGTGCGCTAGTGCACAAATTTATTCCCCAGGTACTGTTCGTAATGGAAACTAAGAAGAAATCACATGAGATGGAGTCTATTAGAAGTAAAAATGGGTTTTGCATATGGGATATTTGTAGATTGCGTTGGACAGGGCAATGAACGCAGTGGAGGATTAGCGTTGTTCTGGGTAGAAGAGGTAATTCTCATTCTCAAGTCCTTCTCCTTCCATCATATAGATGTCTTGGTTGATAATTGGAGGACTCAATCACCATGGAAACTGTCTGGAATCTATAGGTGGCCTGAACAACAAAAAAAAAATCTTACATGGGCTCTAATGAGGCAGCTTTCCCATCAGAGTACAGACCCTGGCTCGTATGTGGGGATTTAAATGAGATTTTGTACTCGTTTGAGAAATCCGGGGGCAACCCGAGGCCACTACAGGTTATGCAAATGTTTCAGAAGACTATCTTAGACTGTAATCTAACTGATTTCCGCTTCTATGGCCCCTCTTTTACTTGAAGCCGGAGGATTGCTAATGGGGAAGTAGTCCATGAGAGATTGAACTGGTTTCTTATGACCCCATCTTGGTCCGCATTGTTCCCAGATTATGAATGTCGTCACCTGACCCGAGAGAAGTCCGATCATGCACCCTTCTGTGTGAAACTCAGTGGCACCGAGGAGGATGAACGAAGAACTACAAGGCTATTCCGTTTCGAAGCAGTTTGGGCCGGTCATGAGGAATGTGAATCCACAATTTCACATGCTTGGAACAGAGTCCTTCCCACATTTGGGGACATTACTGGAAAATTAGCACCTTCTGGCACCCATCTCCAACAATGGATCGATAATAATTTCGGGAATATTAGACGGAAACTGCAATCACTTTGAAAACAGCTACATCAGCTCCAAAAACATGCAGAGGGGGGTTGTTAATTAAGAGAGGCAGAATGAGATTGAAAAGGCTATTTTGGAGTTGGAAGGCCAGGAGGAAATATTGTGGCGACAAAGATCGAGGATTTCATGGATGAAGGATGGGGACAAGAATGCAGCCTTTTTCCATGAAAAGGCTTCATATCGCAGGAGGCACAATCGGATCTCCAAGCTTAAAAATGGGGAGGGGCATTGGCAAGGAATCGTAAACAAATTGAACAACTTCTAGTGGATTACTTTGGTGATTTGTTTAGCACAAGCTCTCCAACCCACCTAACATCGATACTGGAGTGTATTCCGACTTGCATAACTGAGGACATGAATACTATGCTCACATGACCGTTCACCGAAGGGGAGGTCTTTGCAGCTCTTCACCAGATGCACCCTACAAAAGCTCCCGGCCCGGATGATATGCCTCCTCTTTCCTTTCATAAATACTGTCATATCATTAAAAATGATGTTCTCACTACTGTTCTTAATATTTTAAATCATGGTATGGATCCTAGCCCTATCAATCACACCTACATAGTTCTAATCCCAAAGTTAAAGGAACTTGAAACTCTGGTGCATTTCTGCCCAATTAGCTTATGCAATGTCATCTTCAAGTTTGTTACCAAAACATTAGCAAATAGACTTAAGCTGATTCTGCCCCATATCATCTCCCCAAACCAAAGTGCATTTGTACTTGGTAGGCTCATCACCGATAATGCACTTGCAGCTTTTGAAATTTTTCACTATATGAAAAAAAGAGTGAAAGGGAAGCGGGGTCATATGGCAATAAAATTAGACATGAGTAAAGCATATGACCGGGTGGAGTGGTCCTTTCTACAACAAGTAATGCTTAAAATGGGCTTTGATCAACTTTGGGTTCATACCATTATGAGATGCATTTCCACGGTTCACTATTCTATCCTCCTTAACGGTCATCCGACCAAAGCTTTTATGCCAAACTAGGGGCTTCCGTCAGGGGGACCTTTTATCGCCTTAACTTTTCTTACTATGTGCAGAGTGCTTTTCAAGAATGATATAGAAGGTAGAAACGGAGGGTAGAATTCATGGCACCACATTCTGCAAAGAGGCTCCTCCGATATCTCACCTCCTTTTTGCAGATGATAGACTCATTTTTACAAGATCAACGATGGATGAAGCATCTAGTCTTCTAGCCATTATCCGAGACTATGAGCAGGCCTCGAGACAGAAGATAAACCTTGATAAGTCAGCAATATCTTTTAGCCAAAATGTCACAGAACAAACACAAGCTGCTATCTAACAACACCTTGCAATGATTTCGGTAGATCAGCATGACAAATATTTGGGTTCGCCAACTGTCATCGGGAGGTCCGAAAAACAAACTTTTGCCTCTATCAAGGATCGGGTGTGGAAGAAATTGGCTAGTTGGAAGGAGAAAGCCCTCTCTTTTGCTAGGAAAGAAGTGCTAATCAAAGCGGTTGCCCATTCAATAACGACGTATATCATGAGCTGTTTCGTTCTCCCAAAAGAATTATGCAAGGAAATCGAGTCCATTATCAATAGATTTTGGTGGGGCCAAAAGAATGAAGAGCGAAGAATGCACTAGGCAAGTTGGGACCGTATGTGCAGACCAAAGAAGGTTGGTGGACTTGGTTTCCGAGATTTGCACTCCTTTAACCTCGCTATCTCTCAAAGCAACTATAGAGGCTGCTGTAGGACTCGTCTTCCCTTGTGGGGCAGTTATACTTCCACAAATATGTCAAGCATAGACCTTTGATGGAAATTCAAGCCAATCCCAATATGATTTTTACATTTAGAAGTCTGCTAGCCACAAGGGAATTTGTTGAAGAAGGTGCTTTGTGGAGGGTAGGTACTGGTCACAATATAAGAATATGGGAGGATAGGTGGCTCCCGGAGCAAAATGGAGGGAAGCCGTGGACTCCTAACCCGAGGCGTACAGATCTCATTGTGGTCAACGACTTGATGTATCCAGGGGCACAACAGTGGAATGCTGAGCTTGTCAACCAGGTGTTCTTACCTTTCGAGGTAGACCAGATTCTGCGAATCCCTATTATAGCAACCTTCCACCCGGATACCCTTTTCTGGAAGTACACCCCAAAGGGCCTTTTCACTATACGGAGTGCTTACCTTGCTATATTCTCCCGACTCCATCTACAATCTGTTGAGACTAGCAATAGCAGTACCAATACCGAGATCCCTTGGACTTGAATATGAGTCTTAATGGTTCCCCCAAAAGTCATGCATTTCATCTGGAGAGCATTGCAGAATAACCTGGCCACAAAAGCCAATTTAATACGTAGAGGTATGACTATTGACTCTTCTTGTACACGATGTGGTCATGCTATAGAAACCCTGCCACACATTCTTTTTGAGTGACCTTAGTCCCAAGAGCTTTGACACCGCTTTAATCCTCCCTAGTGGTCTAGGGGTACTACGCTAGGGGTAAACTCCTTCCTCAACTGGTTTTTGGACCTATGGCATGTTGAGGACGAAGAGCATGTTCAGAAATGGGTGATGCTGCTCTGGGAATTTCGTATGCTCGCAATGTCCTAATCTTTAAGACAAAGGATATTCCAGGTCAGCAGATCATTGATATGGCTATGAATATCCTCCATCAAAATATCCAATCCAACTCTCGGGATGAGGCCCAGCCCCATAGAGCATGCAGAGTTGACGCAATTCAAATATGGAAGCCTCCTTCACAAGGAAAGATGAAGTTAAATGTTGACGCGGGTGTTTTTGGGGGGTCTGGATGCGGGTTAGGAGTAGTGGTACAAGATCATACAGGGGAGATTTTGATGATGACCTACTTTAGAATTGGACCACAACTATCCCCGGAATTAGCTGAAGCCCAAGCTTTACTTTTTGGGATACAACATACTACTTCTCTGGGTTTCTGGAACCTCGAGGTGGAAACCAACTGCTTGCGGTTGATTCAAGAGCTGCACTCAATCCAAAAGGCGGCTTCTTACACTGGACCTGATTCTGTCACATGTTTGTTCTATTGCCACTACTTTGCATTCTGTGTCTTTTACTCACATCCCTCGCTCATGTAACGTTGTTGCCCATGAAGTGGCTAAACTCGCAAGTACTTGTAACTCTGAGATTGTCTTGCTTGAAGACTTCCCAGAGCATATTATTTTGTTGGCCCAAACGAATATAACACATACTCTATAAATGCAAAGTATCTTTGGTTCTCAAAAAATAAATAAATTTTAACATGGTAACTAAGTTATTATGTTTTGTTAATTTATCTACCTATTTCATTTTGTTTAATGATATACTTAAATTTTAATTTCGACTGAATCGTGCACCTCATGTACTGGCTCTGCACAACGGGCTTGGGACCCACTAACACTTTTAGGGAGGTGGCAATCAATGAATTCGCCACTTGTTTAAAAATTTCAATGGATCCCACACCCTATCAGATGAGTCAATGAGTCAGCACTTAATGCTAACTAAGATGCACGATTTACCATAATCTAAAAATTTAGGTACACAATTGAACAAAATAAAAGTTTAGGTATATAAATGAATGAAATATAACTTAGACACTACATATGTCAAAAACTTATTTTAAAAATAGTAGTATTGAAATTATCTTGAGTTACAAAAATGTTTAAATTATCTAAGATTTATATTTTTTTTGGTGGAAAAATGCTTCTATTAAATTACGACATAAAGTGTCGAATGGTCCTGCAGCCTGTAGAATCCGCTACAAGTTGCGGCATACAAAAATCAGGAAGGCCCTCCCCCTGAGGGACCTACCAAATCCAGGTATTGTTACATCACTCCCTCCGCCCGATTAAATCCTTTACCATGCTGCAGCACTAGGGATTCGAACTCGGGACGTGATGCTTTTTATCCCACTCGGGACGTGATGCTTTTTATTCACCAAAATCTGAAAGGAAGGACTAAGAAGAACAGGAAAGTGAAACGGGTGACACGTATGGGCAGTGTGTGTTCCTATCGTTCAATCTCAGATGATGATATAAGACGAGTTAGTGGTAGGGTCCTTGCATCCATCCAGACCCCAACTCCAACTTTATCGTTCAACAGAATGGAAGCTGAGGAGACTAAAGGGGTTGGGAAATTTTTTGGGTAGAGTACGGAAGAGAATCAGGAGGAGGTTACTAATATGGCGGAGAAGCTGGTCTCTAAGGAAGCTTCTGATTAGTGTCAAGCTAGAATTGATGGTTAGCTTCCTATCATGGAATGTGAGAGGAATACACTCGGCATCGAAGATTAAAAACTTGAAGTCTCTAATCAAGAGTCATAAGGCAAATCTTATTTTTTTTTATGTGAAACTAAGTTGGAGAATGTTACCTTACATGATTGCCACAAGATGTGGTCTATTCTGTTGGAGTTTCGTGCTGTGGCTTCAAGAGGGGCCTCGGGTGGTTTGCTGGTATTATGGGATGGCGATTGTTTCACTTGTCAACGTCATCAGTTACATCAGAACTGGATTACACTGGAGGGTAGCTTTGCTGGTAGTACGGATGTTTTCACAATTTGTTGCTTATATGCTCCGGTGGACAGGGACCAACGGATTGGTGTTTTTCATGACCTAGCAGCCCTTAAATCTATTTTCTCTTCACCGTGGCTAGTCCTCGGGGACTTCAATGAGACTTTACATGTTGAGGAACGTCGCAGCGGTCACTTCTGTAGCTCTGGGGCAGCGGCTTTAAGATCATTCATGAGCCGTACTATTCTAGTAGACTTCCCTCTGTTGGTGCTTTAAATTCCCAATGTTGTCTTTAAAAACGGCCAGTAGAGGAGGCTCAGATCACTGGCCTTTGATACTCTCTCAAGCACGAGTCGATTGGGTTTCAGGCCATTCCGATTTCTATCTTGTTGGTGGGATCATCCAGGTTTTGAGAAGATTATCTGAGAGATGTGGGCACAGGTCGAAGTGGACTTCCCTAATAGATTTTGCTTACTTAAAAGGTTGGCTTGTCTGCGGGTTAAATTGGCACATTGGAACAGGCACAGTTTTGGTGATATCAACTAGGGCCTGAAGGAGGTGCACGTAGCTATGGATGCCTTGGAGTTATTAGCTGATCAACGTGTACTTTCTCTCTCTGAACAACTTGAGCTTGGCAATGCCAGGGATGCATATTTTCTCAAAGCTCGTTAGGTTGAATCTCTGTGGCAACAAAAGTCGCGCATCAAATGGTTTAAATTGGGTGACCGGAACACCAAGTTTTATCATTCTATGGCTTGTCATAACAGTCGAAAAAAGGAGAAAACGTCAATGGAAGTAAACGGGTCAGTTCTATCTACACTGGATCAGCTAAAGTAAGCAGCAGTAGACTTTTTTGGTTCCCTTTACAGTGACAATGAGTCCTCATGGCCTGGCCTTGGTGACATCCCCCTTAAATCACTTGCTCCGGATATGGTTAATCAACAGTCGAAAAAAGGAGATAACGTCAATGGAAGTAAACGGGTCAGTTCTGTCTACACCGGATCAGCTAAAGCAAGCAGGAGTAGACTTTTTTGGTTCCCTTTACAGTGACAATGAGTCCTCATGGCCTGGCCTTGGTGACATCCCCCTCAAATCACTTGCTCCGGATATGGTTAATCAACTTGATCGTCCAGTGACCAAAGAAGAATTAAAAAATGCTATTTGGAGCTATGATAGTGGTAAGGCTCGAGGCCCAGATGGGTTTAATTTCTCCTTTTATAAGAGATGTTGGCCCTTCCTTTAGAATGTTCTTTATGACTTTGTTGAGTCCTTCTTCGCCACGGGGAATATGCCAAAAGGTGCAAATATCTGTTACATTACACTGCTTCCTAAAAAACATGTTGCAAAGACTTTCACTAACTATCGTCCTATCACTCTTATCCATGGTCTTTATAAGATCGTGGCAAAAATATTGGCCGAGCGCGTCAAATGTGTGATGGACTATCTGGTCAGCCCCAATCAATCTGGTTTCATTGCGGGGAGGTCCATTCTAGATTGTGTTTTACTCGCCTCAGAAGTTGTTCATTCCTTAAAGAAAAGTAAGCAACAAGCTATTCTTTGGAAACTTGACTTCTGTAAATCTTACGATTCAGTATCTTGGAGTTATCTCTTTCAAGTTATGGAGAAAATAGGGTTCAGTGCTCGATGGCGGATATGGATCAAAGCCTGCTTAACCTCTTCTAGTGTGGCGGTTCTAATTAATGGCTCTCCTTCAGCTTAATTCACTATGCTTAACGATTTGAAACAAGGGGATCCCCTCTCCTCGTTTTTATTTCTTTTGGCGGCAGAAGGGTTAACGGCTGTCATCAACCAAGCCTTAGCAAAAGAGCTCATAGCACCAGTGCAGGTGGCTAATACCCAAGTAATGATTTTGCAATATGCTGATGATACTATCATTTTCTCTCCCGCTTCTTTACCACATTTGCTTAGTATGAAAAGGGTCCTGCGGTGTTTTGAAATGTTGTCGGGATTGAGTATCAACTTCCATAAGAGTGGGGTAGCTGGTGTTGGTCTTTCAGTTGCGGAGGTTGCATTCTTAGTGGCATCTCTTCATAGTAAACCTGAAGCTTTACCTTTCATATACCTGGGGCTGCCTTTAGGTGCTAATATGCGTCTACAACGATCTTGGCTGCCAGTGATAACAAAGTTCCGGGCTCGTTTGCAAGCATGGAAGGGAAGATTTTTATCTTTTGCTGGGTGCCTTGTCTTACTCAGATCAGTACTTTCTGCACTCCCTATGTATTATCTCTCCCTTTTCCCGGCTCCTTTAGGGGTGGCGCGCAAGCTGGTTTGGATTCAACGAAGATTTATATGGTCGGGTAGAGAGAATAGCGCAAAATTACCTCTTGTTGCTTGGCACAAGAATGCGCGGCCAAAAGTTCAGGGCGGCCTTGGTGTGGAATCTATTTTGGCCAAGAATCGTGCTCTGTTATTCAAATGGCTTTACAAGTATTACTTCATCCCTTCGCTCTATTGGCGTGATTTGATCTCTAACAAGTGTGCCGAGTCCTCCCCTGCCCTTACGCCATCTTTTACCTTATCTAAAGCTTCACCGATCTAGGCTGGTGTCTTGCATAGTGGCCTCTGTGATAATCCAATGGGATCTTTATTGGTGTATGGCTTATCTGTCTGCATTGGTGATGGGAGTAGTCTTAAGTTCTGGTATGATGCTTGGTCTTCTCATGGTGCCTTGAGACAGAAATTCCCTCGACTTTTCAAGAATTCGCAGTTTCAAGAGGCCTCTTTGGGAGCCCTAAAAACTGTGCACTCACCGGACCTCACTCATCCCTCATATTGGCGTCGTCCACTTTATTCATGGGAGAATTTACAGTTCATGTCCATCCTTACTTAGTTGTCTGCCTTGGTACTTCAACCTCATTCGCCGGATGGATGGAGGTGGCTTCATCATCCTTCGGGCACTGACACCGTCCATTCCGGTTATCAACTTTTGGTACAGAGACCTGTTCCTCCACGGCCGGAGCCCTTGGTATGGTTTTCGGTCACACCATCAAAGATTGAAACCTTCCTTTGGCTCACGTTACATGACGGACTAGCTACCCGGGAAGCGCTCCTCCACTGAGGCATACTTACTCCTGATGCGGCATCTTGCTCCTTTTGTGGTGCAGAAGTGGACTCTGTCAATCATCTCCTGCTACACTGCTCCGTTTCGGCCCAGTTTTGGCACCGCCTGTGTCAGTGGTGGGGGGTGCTTTGGGTTACTCCAGCTACTGTTCGGGATTGGTTAGATCAGTGGTGCTACCTTTCCGGGAGCCACCATGCTACTACGGCCTGGCTTACTCTCGGCCTCTCTGCTCTTTGGTCCCTCTGGATTGCACGAAATGGAGTTATTTTCAACTCGCGTGCTGTGTCAATGGCTTCTCTATTTGATTTGGTTGTGAGTCGGGCAACGTGGTGGTTCAAGACTTCTTATCCTACCTTCCCGTATGGGGTGGGTGCAGTCCTTACCTCATCAGCCACATTTCATGATTGGCGTCATGCAAAACGGTTGTCCTTCAATACACACAGTGATTGTTTAAGCATATGGCTCCCGGTTTGGGACTATAGCATTTTCTTCTTGTATTCTTTTATTCAAAATTAATAAAGATTCACACTCAATTAGCATAAAAAAAAAGATCCTATTAGTTTTCTTTGTGTAACATAAATATGGAATTCTTAAAAAGTATAAAACTAGTTGCAGAATTTCGAGATGGAATCTTCAATTGTAACACTACAAATCTAAAACACAGAAAAACCCCAAAAAGAAACAACATCACTAATCTGAAAGCAAAGAAGTCTACAACCCAAACGCGTTGACACAAATCCTTTCAACCATTGGCACTTGACATGCCACCTATAGGATTTAAGTAAGAAATTCAATTATGTTGTTTATCAAAAAAAAAATCAAATATGTCTGCTTGATCTTATATAACAAAGATGGAATTCAAACAAATCTCTACTTTGATGTCATTCAGAATTCATTCACCTTCCTCCCAGTAATATAATCAGAATATTGTCATTAATTTGATCCACATATATCTCATTCCACAAAAAATGGAGAGATTAATTTCCCCCAAACAAAACCTGGCTCAGTAAATTATTAATGTTTCTAGGACCCATGAAAATCAACCTTTTCTAGACTATCCTCTGCTTTTCAAACTGGGGGAAAAAATAGTAAACTCAAATCCATGAACTTGGAAAAGTCTTCTGCATAAACTATATATACAATTGTATCCCTTCTTCAAATGCGCAACATGACAACGGTGTGGCCAGTAGATGGTCCTATTAATATTTATTCATATACCCAGAGGTTCTTGAGTCTCAAATAAATGTTTGTGAACCATGGAAAGTTGCAAATGTATGTATATTTCCCAAAAATGCGCACCTGTTTATGTTTCTCCTACCTTTAAAAAGTTCCCCGGGTGATGAGGCATTGGTTTCTAGATTAAATAACTCACTTTGGGATAATAACAAAATAAAATTTCAGTACGCTGTCTCCCACATTATTATTATTATTTTTAATCTTTAACTTATAAGAATTGAGAAGATGGTGACGCCAGTAATGTTAGCGTACTTTACGTAAGCTGTCGTATTATAATAAGTTAGTAAAAAAAATATATACGTGTATACTTTGAGTATGTCTAGATCTGGAAATTTGAAAAAAAAAATTGTGTATGTATCGATGCTTTAATTTGTATACAATCTGTTCAGTAATTAATGTTGAGGGAACATATGGCGTATTTCATGATAAATAAAGTAATGTTTATATTACAGTTTTATAAGTGGAGCCTATTCTGTTATTTAAAACGGAAATCAAAATGGATTATTTTTGTTTTGGCGCATCGGAATTACAAAAATAACCTCGGATCTCAAACTCCCTAAATCACCCTCACTCCGGTCTACATGGATCAAATTCATGATCTCTTAAAACTCAACCCAAGAGAAATGCCACTGCACTATAACTATACAACTAGTGTTGGTGAGTAATTTCTACTAACAGGTCTTTAATATAAATAGTAAGAAGTCTGTTATATTATGGGTAGGATTCTAGTAGAATCATTATAAATTTTTAATTTTTGTTGTGTTATTACTTTTATATAATCTTGAAGCCAATTTCAGTATGAGGGAAAAAAACTAAGCCAGCTTTTTAAATTTTTGTACATTTGCTTTGAAAACCCCCTAGAATTTTTAGTTACACGTATGTTCCTACATAATTGGTATGATCCATTGTATTTTTGTTATGATTGGGAGATCGTGGATATTCCAGTAGACGGTGTTTTATTTTGTTGGTATTTTCCCACACCCATCAATTTGATGAATGAAATTTGGTTGTTCATTAAAAAAAAAAAACTAAACTATTTGTTAACTAAATATAATCTTTTTATACACAAAAGCCAATGAAATACATTCTTTTTTGTTATCATTTGTTAAAGAAAAAAGTCTTAAAGGTTCATCTAGTATAATAATAGAAGTGATTTTTGTGCTCTACAAATTTATAATCAAGCTCCACTCTGGCTTACCTGTAATACATATTTGTGTCACTTTGAAGCATGCTAGCTACTTCTTTTTTCCCTCTCATCTCTGTTCATTGTTATTCTCTTCCTCATTTTCTTGCCCAAATTTGGTCGACTCTAGCTATAATAAGCATGTCCAACATGCATGTATTTTTTTTTTTTCCTGATGCTGAGAATATATAAATTAAATCCATTAAACTTCACTGTTATGGTAATCTTGTTTAATGAGGGTGCTTTATATATTGTTGTTTTTGTATTGTCGGTTCAGTTAGGGTATTTGTATTCATTTTCTAACATATTTATTGTGATCAGGGCAACATTGTCATTTAGAAAATAGAGAAATGAAAGTGGAGCGCTGTTATAAGTCGCCCCCGCCTATACTATAATCGTCCAGAGCATCCCTTTTAACAATCTTCCTTGCATCTCAACGCTTCTCTTCTCTGTCCTTTCTATAATTAACTTCCCATGAAAAAGCCTAACCCTTAATGACCTATGTTGCACTAAACTAGCTAGCCTCCATTATCCACTAAACTAGCCAGCTTATACCGTCCACTCACACCATTTGAGGAAAAAGAGGGCTGTTTCTTTTGTGCTATTCCATCAGCTCCCTTAATTACAACTCTTTTAAGTCAAACCAAAGTACCTAAGATGGAGCCCTCTTGGCCAGAAACTCTACCCTCGGGTTGGAGCAAAGCAGTCAATGAGCTTGTTCAGGGTCGCGAATTCGCCAACCAACTTAACACTATTCTTAACAACCCCATGGAGAATGATGGGTCTTTGTCCTCTCAGGATCTTGCCACTAAAGTAATGAACTCCTTTACCAACAGGATTGGTTCAGACGAAGAAATCTCGCAGTCTTGGGATAATCCTGCGGTGGCCAGCATGTTTTATTCTGTAAAGGGGTTCAGCAACAAGAGAAGGTAGCTCTTAATCTCTCCTATATGTATGCCTAAATATATACATCCTGTCATCCTCCATCATTGCACAAGTTAATTAGTCATCTTGAAATTTCTTACGTACAATTGAGTTTAATTAATTGATGATGAGTAGCAGAAACAATTAGATCTTACTTAGGGTGATTCTATCGTTTGGATGCACTTAATTAATTGCCGTGGCAGATCCAAAAGGGGCTTGGTGGGGGCCTTGGCCCCTCTGAAATGCAGTCATGTATAGATTTACTACTGTAGTTTCAAATGATACAAGGGTTTGACTCCTATCCTCCTTTTTTGCAATATTTTGGGGTCATATTCAGTATTTAGAGTGTTAATCTCAATTTCACACCCTTCTCGCTGGAAGAGAACAACAATTAGCGTACACTGGATGGTGTTTTACACTTAAAGGTTAGTCCATAACAAGCAAGTGTTTGCTTCATCCACAGCAATTGTGCATAACATGCAACCGTTACCACATATTCAGCTTCGGTTGTAGATGTAGCATTTGAATTTTGCTTTTTACTTGACCAAGATACAAGTGATTGTCAAGAAGTTGACAAGTTCCACTTGTACTTTTCCTATCTAAGTTGCATCCTGCAAAGTCTGTATCTGAATAGCTTGTTAGTTCAAAAGAATTCACATTAGGATACCACAAGCCTAAAGATGAAGTTCCCTTTAGATATTTGAATATGCACTTGATTGTTCTAAGAAGAGATTCTTTTGGGCATGATTGAAATTTAGTACAGAAGCATACGCTGTACATAATATCTAGTCCATTTTCTTATGAAACGAGAATTTCTTGATGAAGAAAGAAAAAATAGGGACCAGGAAGCCATCAAAGAGATGACTTACACCCGAAGCCTATCTACTAAAAGAATGGTACAGGTGATAAGAACCAAAAATACAACCTTTTTTTAGGAAAGGCAGCAAACAAGGCCAATCCAAGATCTGATAGGGTTCGAACAAAGAATGAGAGTAGATAAATCATAGGGAAAACTAGATTCTGTCGATTTAAAACAAAGTAGAGACCTCGACAAGAAGAACTAGACACATAGGGAAAACTAGATTCATGCCAAATCTTTTTAGTAGCTCACTTTATACTTAGCTTGGTTTACGAAAATTCCACCATCGAGATGCTTGACTTGAAATTCCAGGAAGAAATTTAATTCTCCCATCATGTTCATTTCGAACTAGCTGTGCATTTGCTTTTTAAATTCCTTTACAAAGAGATTCATTAGTAGCATTGAATAGAATACCATCAACATAAATTTGCACAGTAATGATATCATCTTTGTTCGACTTTACAAATAGAGTTAAGTCTACTTTTCCTCTTGTAAAGCATTGTGAGATAAAATAGGAACTTAATCTATCATACCAAATCCTAGGTGCTTGTTTAAGACCATACAATGGCTTTTTTAATTTATAAACATGTTGTGGATACTCATGATTTTCAAATCCTGGAGGTTGTTCAACATATACTTCTTCCATGATATACCCATTTGGAAAAGCACTCTTGACATCCATTTGATAGAGTTTGGCCCAAAGATGGTAAGAGAGGAAGGGAGGAGGGGCCAGGTAACGAATAAGCAACCCAGCCCGCATCTTCACTTCCACGATTCACCGAACCTCTGATTCCGGTCCTTAGGCAACGCGCTAGTGTGTAAAAATAGGTTTTCCGATCTATCTTTGATATTCAATTCCAACCCACCCAAGGGGATTCGATCGAAGGAAATGGCAAATCACTCCCTAGCTCACACACGAATGTCCAACCCGCCCCAGGATCCTCTTTCCCCTTTTTAGGTGTGATGAACCCCTTTCCTCTATAATGACCCGTGTGGGAAGAGCGTTTTTTGTCAATTCATTTTTTTCGCAGAGGGTGAATTAGTTAATTCCCTTTTTGTATTTTTCGAAGATTTAGTTTTGCGATGCAACCAAATATGAAAGTGTAGGAAAAACTAGAATGAAGACAAGAAAGTACGTGACACAGGTGGCCTTTTTGTATTTTTCGAAGATTTAGTTTTGCGATGCAACCAAATATGAAAGCGTAGGAAAAACTAGAATGAAGACAAGAAAGTACGTGACACAGGTGGCTGAGAGTGGTTCCCTCAATAATAAGTACCTCTGCTACCTAAAGGTCCCCCGTTTAGGATTTCTAACTATCCACTAATTTGGTTTTCACAAGCAAACAAAAAACCTACAATACACAAGTTTTTTCACGGGCTGCACTCGCAAATCTAACCCAAAGCTGAACCTAGCTTTGTCTACCCAACAAGATTAACCCCTAATCTTGCTCATAACAACCCTTTCACAAGGAAAGTTTCAAGAGTGACTTACTCATAGAGTAACAAGTTTAATCATAAAGATTTTCTCATAAAGGGAAGCTTTTTTCACAATTTAGAATCACTTGAATGGTTTAGTTTATATCCAATGGGGCTTCTGTCCTCTATTTATAGATTCTAAGGATAGGGAGTTGTGTTCCACAACGGCTAGTTGGTGTCTATGTGGAATAAAAGTTGACTTCTTTCTTCTCCATTTAAATTTGTCGACGTAGGTGAGCCAAATCTGGATATTACTTGAGCTGCTATACTTTTTCTTCAAAATGTTCTCGAAAAGTGGAAAGTCAGGACCACCAGATCTTCCAGGGGAGAGAGAGGATGTTAAGACCATTTTTCTAAACTTTTTCTAACCCTTGGAGTGCAAGTATAACCGTTAGTTGGTAGGTTTAATTGTCAATAACTTCTCGGGACCAGAACTCAACTGTCCTGAAAGTGAGCTTTTGCTCTGCAGCTCCGTGAAACTAAATCTTCTCTATTTTGATTTCTGCCAATACCTTAAGCACACAAATACTTACCAAAATGTTTTTTAATCATCAAAATGATATAGTAATCATTATAATATTAAACACGATTAGTCTTAATTAATTATTTAAGTAAGTCCTTACTCACATATTTAAGCTAACAAAAACTTGGCTGTATAAATTATTAATGTTTCTGGGACCGATAGAAATCAATTTTTTTGTAGACTATTCTCTACTTTCTATTTTCAAGCTGGAAAAAAAAAAAGGATTGGTAATGAACTTGGAAAAGTCTTCAGCGTATAGATATGTATCCCATCATCAAATGCACAACATGACAACAAGATGGCCTAGACGTAGTGTGAACTGTATATGGATTGTGGAAAGTTGCATTCCATTTTGTGTTTCTCCTATTTAAAAGGTTCCCTTGGCGGTGCTTTGCTTTCTACATTTTTTTTTTGAGAATCTCTTTGCTTTCTACATTAAATAACTCACTTTGGATAATAACGTCGTAAAATTTCATCAGTGGCTGCCAGCCACATGCTTATTTTTTGTTTTTTTCTCTTGATGAAGCCACATGATTACTTATTTAATTACAAGAATTGAGAAGTCGGTGACGCCAGCAACGTGACATCACTTTATATAAGGTCATCTGTCGTATCATCCAAAATAATAAATAATAGGTTCCCATATTTGCTCTCCATTTTGCTATCTTTTTATAAAAAAAAATTAATATCCCCAAATATTTTTTTTTAAGGTCAGTCAATGGCTGAGCCGTTTTACTTCTAGGGCATACTAGCTTCTTTGTTTTTTTTTTTTTTAAGAACCTAGGAACTTTGATAATCAAGTGGTTCTTTTGCGTGATATTAGGGATCTGAGCAACCCTCTGAGTTGTCTATCTTTCATGTGTCAATCTGGGCGCAAGCCTATGATATCCCCTTAGAGACAAGCTTTGTTGAACAGTTGGGGAACAGGGTGGGGCAGTTTACACATCTGGATTCTGAACGAGGAACGAACCAGGGGAAGTTTTTCCAGTTTCGTGTGCTGAAGGATGTTAGAACCCCTCTGTTACGTGGGTCTACTGTTACATTGAGGGATGGCAAAGAGGTATGGATATATTATAAGTATGAGCGATTACATTGGTTTTGCTATCACTGTGGCCGCTTAGGACACATAGCCAATAATTGCTCTCATGTTGCTGATGACGATTTGCTCAATCCAGAACTGTATCAATATGGGGAGGAACTTAGGGCTTCTCCTTTACGTCGCCCTACTATCCCCCTTGGAGAACGGCCTTCTAACAAGGTCAAACGTAAGCTAGTTTTTAAACCAGTGGGTTCTGCTTCTGATCAATCTCGCGGGGAGAACAATAGGAGTGCCTCTTTTGTTCCAGGAGGGAGGAGAATTGTGGAGGCTACTACATTGGAACCTAAACGTCTTGAGGATAACAGGGATGCAGAAGTTATCACCAGATTCTCTGGAGAAGCAAAGGAAGAGGGGTTTACGCCCTCTTCTGTTATGGGTCGACTGGCGGCTTCAGTGTTACAAAAGATGGGGCAACATCTGGTGGGAATCAAGATTAATCAGCTTCCTACTATGTGTGAGGGTGTGGACTGTATGACTCCAACTCGAGGTATTTCTCAACAACTTGAAAAGTTCAGTATTAGTAGTTCGGTCTCCTTCCCTAATGTTATCCCACAGGATGAGGTTCCTCTGCTGTCACCAGTACATTCCGGCCGAACTGATCCTATCTTGGTGGATACTGATGAAAGTTCTGGTCCTCGGTCAAAAATTGTAGGTGGTGGTAATTCAATTACCGGTAGAGACTCTAAGCGGGCCGCTAATCCAATAGCTTCTCAGTCTATTGTGCTACCAAATGCAGCTGTAGACCTGTCTCTTTCGGGTACCAGAACAGTGTCTAAGTGGAAGAGATTGGCTAGAGAGAAGCACTCGGACTCTAGGAGTGAGACAAGTAGGGGGGTGATGGTGAAGCGAAAAGGGGTGGCTGATACTGGTATGGTGGATAGTATGGAGAATGATGTGGGAAGTAAGAAGCGTAAGGATGATGTTGTGTTTGATGGCAAGACCATTTATTCTTTAACGGCGGAGGTTGCAGAGTAGCCTTGACAATCACAATGAGTCTTTTCTATTGGAACTGTTGTGGTTTAGGGGAACCACGAGCAGTTTCTTCCTTATGCAAGCAAATTTTGCTTAAAAATCCTCTTCTAGTTTTTCTCTCAGAAACTAGGCTAAAAAGTTCTAAGATGCAACGTATTTGCAAGTGTCTGAACTGGCATGGTTTCTTGGCTGTTGACTGTGAGGGGTCGCGTAGACACCGTAGTGGTGGAGTCGCTTTACTTTAGATGGAGGAGGTTGATGTGACTCTTAGGTCTATGCGTGTACACCATATTGATGCACTGATTGATGGGATTGGTGATGGAGGAATATGGCTTTTCACTGGGATATATGGCTGGCCACAGACTGCTGAGAAGTGGCGTACGTGGCAATTATTGGATTGTTTAGGGGAGGTCTACCATCTGCCTTGGTTGTGTGGTGGTGATTTTAATGAGATCCTATTCCAGAGGGAGAAGAGGGGAGGGGGACCTAGGAGCTTTGCGGCCATGCAAGCCTTCTTTGATGCTCTTTCTACATCTCAGCTTTTTGACTTGGCTACTCAGGATGTGATTTCACTGGGGCGAATGGACATGTTAATGGGGTGCATATTGAGGAGAGATTGGATCGGTTCGTGGCTAATAGTAACTGGTCCTCTTTATTTTCCCAAGCCCTTGTAAAGCATTTACCCAGACAGAAATTAGAACATGCTCCCCTTAAATTGTTATTTGATAGAGCTCCATCCTTTGTCTATAGAGGTAAAAAACGTTTTCGTTTTGAATCTGTTTGGTTATCTAATGATGGATGTGAAGCTACTATTCAGAATGTGTGGCAGGAATTCTTGGGAGGCCTGTGGTTTCGGTTTGCCGAAAGCTTGAGAGATGTGGGCAAGGGTTACAACAGTGGAGCAAGCTGCATTTCCCTAATATTATTTCCTCTTTAAAATCAAAGAGGGACGAATTACTAAAGCTTAATTCTCTGCCGCAAACTCCTCAGGTGGAGAAACAATTGTTAGGACTAATGCTTCCATGTTTCATTTCAGGGTTTTGATAATGACAAACTAACCAAAGCTCCATTCATGAATTCATTCCTTGAAGAAAAGCAAAAAGACATCAATCAATGAAGCACAAGTCTAAGACAAAGGAGTACAAGATTTGAAGCAACAAGGATGAAGATATATAGAGAGTTCATCTATAGGAAATCCTTGTAAATGGTAACTCAAGTACTCCAAGTTAATGCTCAAACCAAAAATCATTTTCCTCATGCATTTCATAAATCATGTAAGTCATAAAACTGGTTTTTGAGTTCTAAACATCGATGTTCTTATTCAAAACATCAATGTTCTTAGAACAACATCGATGTTGCATCAAGTCGATTTTAAAATCTTTTTGGCAGTAGCAAGAAAACATCGATGTTGGATTATAAAACATCGATGTTCTTGTGACCGTTGGTCAAAACATCGATGTTGTAGACAAGAACATCGATGTTGTGATTTCTTCAAGTTTTTCCAGAATTTTGCCGAAGCCAAAAAACATCGATGTTGGCCAACTAAACATCGATGTTTCACAAAACATCGATGTTTCATTTTCCAACATCGATGTTCTGGCAAAGACCCTTTTTCATCATATTTTTGCGAAGCCAAAAAACATCGATGTTGCGATGAAGAACATCGATGTTGTGTATGAAAACATCGATGTTCTAAAATGCAACATCGATGTTTTACTAGCCGTTGGCTCAATTATTTAAATGCAACGGCTAAACATCGATGTTCTTGATCAAAACATCGATGTTGTGCCGTTATGGGCAGAAACCTTTTTCAGACAAACATGCTAAACTTTCATAAAGGTTTCAGAAATTGTTCCCAATGATCATATGCATCTTTTAGACTATAAATAGAGGCCTTAAACCTCATTTTCAGATTGATCAACTCACATATACATTCAAGCATTCTTTGAAAATCATTCAACAAATTTTTGAGCTATAACTTGTGAGAATTCTGAGTTGTTCAATAGAGCTTTCCTTTGTACTCATATCCACTCTATTAGAGAGTTTTGCTTGAGAGATTGTAAGTGTTATTCATACACCACAAGGGAGGATTGTTCCCTTGAGAGAAGCCTTAAGGTGTGGTATCCTTAAGCAAGAGAGTAGGATTCTTGTGATTAGAAATCCTAGAAAGTCTTGAAGTGAGGTATCTTCAAGCAAGTATATTGAGGTTCATGTGACTTGAACTCTCAGGTTGTAACGGTTTGTTAAGCACCCGTAAGCTTAACATAGATAGTGAAATCTTCAAGTGAGACTTGAAGGGCTGGATTAGCCACACTAGTAGAGTGTGTGTGAACCAGGATAAATCTCTTGTGTCCTTCATTCTTTTAATTCCGCATTCAATTCCTGCTTATTTCGTTTTTATTCGATTATCGCTATTCACCCCCCCTCTAGCGAAGGGATATTGTTCTAACAATTGGTAGCGGAGCCTAACTCTCTGAAAAACTTAACCGTTTGAGAGGTATTATCCATGGCTTTTTCAAGTAATGTGTTTGCAGGAAACAATGAAGGACAGTCCGTCACCCGTCCACCATTGCTCAATGGCGCCAACTATACATATTGGAAGGAGAGGATGAGAGTCTTTATTCAATCCAACAACTTCACTCTCTGGCGGACAATAAAGAACGGAGATCAAATTCCGACAAAGAGAGTTGGTGAAATTATGGTGACTAAGACGGAAGAGGAGTATGATGCCGAGGACGTCAAGAAAGTTCAAAATAACTTCATGGCAATCAACATACTCCATTGTGCACTTAATCAAGAAGATTACCAGATGATTTCACGATGCACTACCGCCAAGGACATTTGGGATATGCTGGAAGTCACCTATGAGGTAACAGAAAGTGATGATGAAACGAACTTTCAATGCCTCATGGCAAAGGAAGAAGAAGTAGAAGAGGTAAGTGATTCTGAACCTTCTAACCATGATGAATTGCAAAACGCTTTTAATGAATTGTATGCTGAATATATTAAAATCTCTAAGATTCATTTAAAGCAAAAGAAACATATTGCTTCATTAGAAAAGAATCTAGAAGAGCTTACCTGTGAAAATGATAAATTGAAGGAAGAAAATAGGACTCTAGGCATGCCCAAAGAATGTGAATCATGTAAATCACTATATGAACAAGTCACAGAACTTGAAAGAAAAACTAAGGAGTGTTCCTCATGCAATTCTTTGAAAGAACAAAATGAGAAGTTATTATGTGAAAATGAAAAGCTTAGAGAAGAAAACAAGTTTTATGGGAAGAAGAGTGCTAACAAACCGGATAACTTAGGATGCACGACATGTAAACCCTTAAAGAAGCAAGTTGAAAATCTTGAGGCAACATTAAAGAAATTTAGCACCCCTCAGAAAAATTTAAATTCTATGCTAAACAATTTGCAATCAACTAAACATGGAATAGGTTTTAGAAACGAACCTAAAAGAACTAAAATCGAGCCTAGGAAGCATAAGGTTCAACCCAAGGGTCACCATGTTAGTAAAGTGCACAAATATGGACAGCATAATTATTATCAACCTAGATGGATGCACAATCCAAATGTTATTTGCCATTACTGTAATAGAGTAGGACATATTGCTCCTGCTTGTTTTACTAGGCATAGACATTGGACTCGAAGTGAAGCCTATCGTCATCATGTCCCTAACACTCAAGGACCCAAAGAAATTTGGGTACCAAAAACCCATTGATTTGTTTTGCAGGTGTGCTTGAAGGCATCAAGTGTACTTTAGTACCTTGATTGCGGATGCTCCAAGCACATAATCAAGGAAGCATCCAAATTCCTAATTGATTCTTGGGAAGTAAGCAAGCCGAGACATAAAAACATCGATGTTTAGGAGCCAAACATCGATGTTGAGTGGACTTCAACTAGTATCATTCCCAACCGGCAGCATGAAACATCGATGTTTAGTATCAAAACATCGATGTGCAGGTAAGTACTCTAAACTTACTAAATTATTAACTTTGATAATTTGCGGTTCATGACAATCTCATCATACAAACAAACTAGAGTTTATTGATGTTCATATCTTACAATTTTACGATACAATGACTCTTACGCACACTTTATATTACAATCATACTTAATAGCATATATTACAAAGACACATCTGAACATAAAGCATATTACACGTTCACACTTACATATTTGGAAAGACACATACACACAAGATATATATTACAAGCTCATATTTCTCACATGTCTATCTATTTGGCTCTGCACTCACTTTAAAGCCACTTGGCTCATTTGTAATGATAACTCTGAGGCTATCATTCCATGAAAACCACATGCCTCCAGTGTTATTTTCTCCATGTTTTTCAAAACGGTTGACTGGCGGGAAACGCAAAGGAATAGCGCCATGATGATCACCTTCTTGCCACTGAGTCTCCGTAAGCAAAACCATATTTGGTTTATACTGGTTTTTGAGGTCTCTCAAAGTACCTGCAAAATCTTGTGAGTGCCTCGCCATACCTCTGCAATTCCACACTAGCAACCGAACCTTTGGCCATGTTGGTGACAATCCTCCTACATGAGGCAGACTCCGAGCAAGCATTGAAATCCGATAGTAGATACCTTGCTCAAGATATTGGCTGGCCGTCTCCAAGCTAAAATTTTCAAGCCGCTCGGAGATAAAAAACATTACAGAATTAGCAGAACCAAAGTAAGACGTTCTCACCTCACTTTGATGTTCCAGGAACATGGTCTCCTCCATTGGAGTAACAAAAAATCTGGATGAGTAAAGCTCATCCACAAATACAAGACGTGGAATTGTACCTAGTATAGGAGGGAGCTCCTCAGCCGGCTCATTAACCATGCTATATGATAAGCGGTTTCTTCTGCCTTGAGCGGCTCCTAGAACGAAAAACACAGATGAAGGGGAAGGCATTTCTACTCTTGATATTTTCTTCTCCTTGATTATGGCTTATTCTCTGTGTGTTGTGCATTCTAATTCTCTGCCTTTTATAAAACCAAGGACTCGACATTTTACTCACAAGGGCAGACCCCTACCACATCTGCCAGAGCTTAAAAAATACCTCGACAAATAGAAACGCCAATTTCATTATTACTAACCGCCAAATTCTCAACTAATCAAGAATCTGCTTTGTTGAAAATCTTAGCCTAGCATTGCATTATTGATTTAACACGGGATTTAATATCTATCTAGCTAGCTATCGGAGGCTATCAAAGTCCAACCGACAAGACAATTTCTCGAGCCCGGTGCACTGACGACAAGAAGAAAATGTTTCTTAGCGGCAGAGGGATACTTACCACCTCTTGAAATTGTCACACATGTTTTCATCACCATAATTCATGTATTATTCATAACTAATTTGAGCACCCGAGGCTCTACTAAATCTGTTTTGTAGGGACAGCTCGATTCGGACGACAAGCATAGTTGAACAAACAAGGACCTTACTAAGCAAATAGTGAAAACATCGATGTTCCGCTGACCAACATCGATGTTGGATGCATCACACAAGTGGCCGAATGACAAAAACATCGATGTTTAGTATCGAAACATCGATGTTCAGGTAAGTCTTTCAAATTCTTCCTCATAACATCGATGTTCAAAACACCCAACATCGATGTTTGCACGTATGCATTGATTTTCAAAATGTCGAGTGCTAAAAACATCGATGTTTTTGACACCAACATCGATGTTTAACCATAGTGCTTAACCATCAGATTGACAGTATACCAAAAACATCGATGTTTTAATACAAACATCGATGTTTGCAAAAATGTTTTTTTTGGCCGAGAGCAAAACATATCGATGTTTCATTTAAAACATCGATGTTGAGAAGTTACCGTTTAAAAATATAGCCGTTGGTCCCAAAACATCAATGTTCTCTGAAAAACATCGATGTTTGACCGTTATAGTTTTAAAAAATATAGCCGTTGGGGAGCCTCAACATCGATGTTCTGGGTGAAAACATCGATGTTTTGTCGTTAAAAACTAGCCGTTACTGCTCACAACGGCTAGCTTTTTGGCTCCTCTATAAAAACCCAAACTTTTTCTTCTCCTTCTCACCTACAATCTGATTCTCTTCATCCTTTGCATAATCTTCATACAACCTTCTCTCCTCTTTTGCTTGAATTCTTCTCCCTTTCCTAAACACCATGGCTAGTAGAAGAAGCTCTAAAGGCAAAGATCCTCTTCAAGAGCATCCCACCAAGAGAAGAAGCTCATCTAGCTCTGGGAACCAATACCCTGTGGAAGGAACTCATATCTGGTTCACTTCCCGTTCACAGCTAAATCGATACAACACCCTCTTTGCCAAAAGAGTCATTGCACCTCCTAGATATCTCCCTGATGAATATCCACAAGAAAAGCACTACACAAACCTACCCAGACTTCTTCAACAATCCCACCTTTGGGAGTTTGTCACAAGAAGCAGACATGAGTTCAATGCCGACTCCATCTGGGCATTCTACTCGACATTAACTCGGGAAGGAGAGGTTCTATCTGCTCAAATCAATGGAAAGGTCATCCAACTCACCTTGGAGCAATTCGGGGCATTCGCAAAATTGCCCGTCCAAGGGCACGATATATCCGGCTATGGGGGAGATCATTTTCTTACTCAGTATGAGATTCCTCTTCTTGCAGAGCTTGGCATCACAGAAGTAAAGAGGAATCGTTCCGGCCGTCCCACCATTCATTCGATTAATCCGGAATATCGCGTGCTATTCTATCTTGTCACCCGTGTGATCAAACCGCGAGCCGGGAGTCACACCACCATGACCATTGAAGACGAGAAGATTCTTCACGCCATTCTACACGGTGCACCCATTAATTGGGGACGACTCGTTTTCATGCACATGGCGGAACAGGCCAACACCGAACATCCACTGCCTTATGCGTTTCTGGTGACCGATATTCTGCTTAGCGCAGGTCTTACTCCATTGGAAGACACCCTCACCACGGCAGCCAAGTCTTGGGCCATTTCCGATGCCACATTCAGAACCGGACAAGCTGCTGAGGGAGCTCAACCACCTCACCAACCCGCAGAGCCACAAGCCGAAGCATCTCAAGCAGGCTCTTTCCTTGCTCTTCCTGCACCTGCTCCTCGACCTCCTGGCGCTACCCTCGACTCAATTGCGGCCACTTTACGCAGCTTAGGAAGGTCAATTGAACGAATCGACATCGAAGTACAAAGGCAAGGACGTGACCTGCGTGCCTATTTTGCTCACATCAACTACAATCCTCCACCATACTACCAAAGTTACGATTTTGGTGGTAATGAGGATGATAATGATGATGAGGAGGATGAGGACTATGCTCCCATGGACATTGAGCAAGAAGAAGATGATGAAGAAGATGAAGACCATGAGGATAATAATGATGATGATGATGATGACCTTAGCCCATCCTTTTAGGATTTTGTTTTTGCTTTGTTTAAATTTATGTCTTCCATGTCTTATCTTTTAAATTGAATCAAATGCTTCTTATTCTTGTTTCTTTTTGCTAATGACAAAAGGGGGAAAATAATCAAGTAAGTATATGCACCAATTCAGGGGGAATCATGAATTGAAAAGTTGAAAAATATAGGGGGAATTAATCTCCTTAAAGAACTCATAAAACTTGGCATATACTAACATGAGTTTGTCATTATCAAAAAGGGGGAAATTGTTAGGACTAATGCTTCCATGTTTCATTTCAGGGTTTTGATAATGACAAACTAACCAAAGCTCCATTCATGAATTCATTCCTTGAAGAAAAGCAAAAAGACATCAATCAATGAAGCACAAGTCTAAGACAAAGGAGTACAAGATTTGAAGCAACAAGGATGAAGATATATAGAGAGTTCATCTATAGGAAATCCTTGTAAATGGTAACTCAAGTACTCCAAGTTAATGCTCAAACCAAAAATCATTTTCCTCATGCATTTCATAAATCATGTAAGTCATAAAACTGGTTTTTGAGTTCAAAACATCGATGTTCTTAGAACAACATCGATGTTGCATCAAGTCGATTTTAAAATCTTTTTGGCAGTAGCAAGAAAACATCGATGTTGGATTATAAAACATCGATGTTCTTGTGACCGTTGGTCAAAACATCGATGTTTACAATCCAACATCGATGTTCATGAGAACCTGTCTTTGAAATAAAATTTTGCCGAAGCCAAAAAACATCGATGTTGGCCAACTAAACATCGATGTTTCACAAAACATCGATGTTTCATTTTCCAACATCGATGTTCTGGCAAAGACCCTTTTTCATCATATTTTTGCGAAGCCAAAAAACATCGATGTTGCGATGAAGAACATCGATGTTGTGTATGAAAACATCGATGTTCTAAAATGCAACATCGATGTTTTACTAGCCGTTGGCTCAATTATTTAAATGCAACGGCTAAACATCGATGTTCTTGATCAAAACATCGATGTTGTGCCGTTATGGGCAGAAACCTTTTTCAGACAAACATGCTAAACTTTCATAAAGGTTTCAGAAATTGTTCCCAATGATCATATGCATCTTTTAGACTATAAATAGAGGCCTTAAACCTCATTTTCAGATTGATCAACTCACATATACATTCAAGCATTCTTTGAAAATCATTCAACAAATTTTTGAGCTATAACTTGTGAGAATTCTGAGTTGTTCAATAGAGCTTTCCTTTGTACTCATATCCACTCTATTAGAGAGTTTTGCTTGAGAGATTGTAAGTGTTATTCATACACCACAAGGGAGGATTGTTCCCTTGAGAGAAGCCTTAAGGTGTGGTATCCTTAAGCAAGAGAGTAGGATTCTTGTGATTAGAAATCCTAGAAAGTCTTGAAGTGAGGTATCTTCAAGCAAGTATATTGAGGTTCATGTGACTTGAACTCTCAGGTTGTAACGGTTTGTTAAGCACCCGTAAGCTTAACATAGATAGTGAAATCTTCAAGTGAGACTTGAAGGGCTGGATTAGCCACACTAGTAGAGTGTGTGTGAACCAGGATAAATCTCGTGTGTCCTTCTTTCTTTTAATTCCGCATTCAATTCCTGCTTATTTCGTTTTTATTCGATTATCGCTATTCACCCCCCCTCTAGCGAAGGGATATTGTTCTAACAACAATCTAAAGCATTAAATAAGGATATTGAAGATCTTATTCATCAGGAGGAAACGTTGTGGGCTCAAAGGTCAAGGGTTTCATGGTTAAGGGAGGGTGATAAAAATACACAGTTCTTCTATCATAAAGCAAACCAAAGGCGCAAATCCAATTCCCTAATGCGTATACGAAATGCTTTTGGTGGATGGGCACGATCACAATCTGAGGTAGCACATGCTTTCAATGCTTATTATGTTGATCCTTTCTCGACTTCCTGTGCTTCACAGGTGGATTCGGTGTTGGAACATGTCCAGCCGGCTGTTACTGCTGACATGCGGGAAAATTTCGACAAACCTTTTACGAGAGGTGAGGTCTATGAAGCTTTTTCTTAGATGCATCCATCCAAAGCCCCAGGTCCTGATGGCATGCCTCCATTATTTTTCAAAAAATTTTGGAGTATTGTGGGTGATGATGTGTGCCATACTGTACTAGATGTTCTTAATAATGGTGGTGACCCATCTATCCTTAATCATACCCTTATTGCATTGATACCTAAGATCAAAAATCCTGTGGAGTGCAGTCTGTTTCGCCCCATCAGTCTTTGCAATATGATCTTCAAGATAATCACCAAGTGCATTGCAAATCGGCTAAAGGGGGTACCTCCTGTTATTATTGGTGAGGAGCAGAGTGCATTTGTGCCGGGTCGCCTTATCACTGACAACGCACTTATCACCTTTGAAACCTTCCATTACATGAAGAAGAGTTGTTTCGGGAAGCGAGGATATATAGGGTTGAAATTGGACATGAGCAAAGCATACGATCATGTGGAATGGGATTTCCTTAAGAAGAATATGGTTCGGATGGGTTTCACTACTCAATGGGTCAGCCTGATTATGAGGTGTGTTCGGTCAGTCTCTTATTCCATTCTTATCAACCTTGTTCCCCAATAGATATTATTTCCTACCCGTGGCATTAGGCAAGGAGACCCATTATCTCCATATTTGTTCCTCTTGTGTGCTTTGGGGCTTTCTGCCCTCCGTCGTCATGCCCAAGTCACGGGCCAGTTGTCTGGGATACAAGCCTGCCATACTGCACCCAGAGTCTCGCATCTCTTCTTTGCGGACGATAGTATACTCTTTGCCCGTGCCTCATCGTCTGAGGCTACTGTTCTTCAGTATATCCACCAGCAGTATGAGCAAGCCTCAGGTCAGAAGGTAAACCATGATAAATCAGAAGTTTTTTTTAGCTGAAATGTGCCAGAAGAGTTAATATCACAGATCCAAGGGGATTGAGGTATAAAGGCTGTGGAGACTTTTGATAAATATTTGGGGTTACCTGCTGTGATGGGCAGATCGAAGAAGCTTATCTTTGCTTCTGTGAGGGATAGATTGATGAAGAAAGAGGGACAGTGGAAAGAACGATTGCTCTCAGAAGCAGGCAGAGAGCTTTTTATAAAATCCATTGCCCAGGCGAAACCCAACTATGTTATGAGTTGCTATCTGCTTCCACAGTCCATTTGTGATGAGTCGGAAGTTCTTATCGTAGATTTTGGTGGGGTCAGAAGGATGGTACACAGAAAATCCACTGGATGGCATGGGACAAGTTATACAGACGTAAATCGACTGGTGGTATGAACTTCAGATCCATTTATGCCTTTAACTTGGCTTTCCTGGCCAAGCAAGGATGGAGGCTGATTAATAGTGAACATAGCTTTCTTGCCTGCATTTTGAAGGCCTGGTATTTTCCTCGGCATTCCTTCCTTGACGCTGCGGTGGGTTTCAATCCTAGCTATACTTGGAGAAGTATCTGTAAGGCCCGTGAGATCTTACACGCAGGAACCCATTGGTTGATTGGTGATGGTCGTCAGGTGTTCATATGCAGGGATAAGTGGCTCCCCGATAATGATCATCCTACAGCTTCTATGCCTTCTGTCGACCCTCCCCATTGCACATGGGTCTCGGAATTGATGGAAGCAGATTCGGGTGAGTGGAACGATCATTTAATTGACTCTATTTTTCTAGAAGCGGAAGCTAGCTTGATTAAAAGCATTCCTCTTAGTGCGAGGGACCTTCCTGATGCTCCATACTGGATTCATAGTCCTTCGGGCCACTATACTGTGTAGACAGGTTATCGTGTCAGTTTGGCGGCACTTCACCCCTCACATGCTGAGGAAACCTCTATTATCCCGGGCTGCACTAAAAAATGGTGGATCAATATGTGGAAATTAGCAATCCCTCCTAAGTTGAGATCCTTTGGATTTGCACGAATACACTACCAGTCAAGCTGAATGTTGTTTCACAACTGAGCTTCATTGGTCCTATTTGTCCACGATGCCTCCTTCATTTCGAATCAGTACTATATATCTTCAGAGATTGCCCATGGGTGTCCTCCATTTGGAATCAAAGTCATCTCTCTTATCAGATTTTTAGTTCTACTACACCTTCCCTTTTTGCATGGCTGGGTGAGATAATGATTAATTATGGGATTGATGTCTTCGAACAGGTCATTGCCATTGCTTGGTCTATATGGAAAGACCGTAATATGTTGGTCTTTCAAAACTCATGCATTAATAAAGAGCAGATTCTCTCGATTGCTCTAGCCTTCCTTCACAGCTATAAGCAAGCCAATGCAGTTATCAGTAGCGAAGTCCCTCAGCGCAACCAGCCTTGTTGGACCCCTCCCTCTTCTGGTTGGTTCAAACTCAACACCGATGCATCAGTACGCTTGGACGAGGTTGGTCTTAGTGCTATTATCCACAATCAGGATGGTATACCAATGGCCATGGCCCCCAAATGGTTACCTGTTAAGCTTGATGCCGCCATTGGGGAAGCTTATGCTGCAAGATTGGGGATTTGTTTGGCTTTGGAGAAGCAGATCACTCCTCTACACTTGGAAATGGAAGCTCAGGCCATAATCCTCGCTCTACAGCACCGACTCCCGGACAACTCCCCTACTGGGCGCATTATTGGTGATCTCCAGTTACTTGGTAGTTATTTCCTGTCTTTTAAGTCTTGTTATATTCCCTGTTCTTGTAATAAGGCAGCACATGAACTCTGCCAGTTAGCCTCTACTTTTGGATCGGAAAGATCATGGTTTAGTGACTTTCCAAGTGACATTTTAAATGTCAATAGGGCTCATATTGATGTAATTCCTTCAGATTAATCAACATGCACAACCGTTTCCTCAAAAAATAAAAAAAGATCAGTCAATGACTGAGCCGTTTTATTTCTAGGGCATATTAGCTTCTTTTTCATATTTTTTTTTCCTCTCATCGCTGCCATAATTGTTCTCTTCTTTATTTTCTTGACCAAATACGGTTGTCTCTAGCTATAATCAAGTCCACCATATTTGCTTTGTTTATTCTTTTCTCTCGTGCAGAGAATAAATACTTAAACCCAATTAAACATCCAGGCCCGTTAAATCTGAAATTGAATTTTAGGTTGGACTCTTATACGTTTTTTTTTTTGATGCTAACGATTGTCTTTATTTATTAACATAGTAGTGTACAGAGGGAAACCAAGGAGCACGCATGGCCTTATATGTTAATCCAGGGATATTTATTTTCATGTTTTAACTTATTTATTGTAAAGTTAAGTAGAGCGCCCTTATAAATTTGAGGAGCTCAAACATCTAAAGTGGGCGTCCTTTGTAACAATCTTCCTTTCATCTCATCCCTCCTCTGTTATATCCTCCATCTTTCTAACAGATTGAAAAAGGTTACCTAGTAGATCAATACGTAAGTTAGTCACCCTGAAATTATAGCAAATAAAGAATTAGATCTTACTTATGGCGATATTTCGTTCGGATCAGCTCGGCGGATCCAAAGGGGCCTGGTGGTGGCCTTTGCCCCTCTAAAATACAGTCATGTATAGATTTAGTACTGATGATGAATATTGCAAAAGATTTGGGAAAACAAAAAAATTTAGCATTGATCTTATCTATGTTTACGAATTTCAAATCTTCCACTAATATAAACATATTTTTTTCTGTTTTTTCTGCTCTTGTCCAACACCCACGGCTCGCTATTGGCTCTATGAAAAACCAGCCCAAAGTCTACTATTTGTATTAGCCAGGCATGCACTCTAAATAAAATTAAATTTATTACTTTCCTTTCAAGCCATAGCTTATCTTTGGCCAAGTCCAATGGCAATCCTATTCTCAACAATTTCCACCTTTAGTTGAACTAGGTCTGGTGATCTTCACAACTTCATTCCTAGTCATTCCTATTTGCTTTGCTGTTCTACATGCCGGTGCACAACTATCTTCGCTGCTACTAGTCATCATTGTGAAACCAACCTTTCTCTTGTTGGATACAACATTGTTCTGCTTTCTATTTGATACTGCACAAGCCTCGACCTTCAAGCTATTTTTTACTACTTTTCCATCAACGTATACAGGTTCTTCTCCATCAATTCACCCATCATAATTACCAAGGCACCTTTGGTAACCTTCAGAATTCTAAAAGAAGAAAAACAACATCCTCCCGAATCAAGCCTATCGAGGGAGATTAAATTTCTTCCAAATTTCGGCACGTGCCTCACATCTTCAAAATCTTCACAAAACCATCATGCATTTTGAACTCCACGCTACCAACACTATGAATTTTTTATTCATGATTATCTGCTAAAACTACTACTTCTTCACCACAGTAAGGCTTGTAGCTACTACACCACTCCTTATTTGTAGAAATAAGAAACGAAGGTATAGTCTAAAATCTACAAATCTTCAATAGTGTGCTCACCTTTTCCTTTTTGTACCGAGAAGATATCACCATCGGAATCATCTTTGACAATCATAGTCTCACTAAACTTTTTGCAATTTTTCTTCAATTCTTCCATGTCCTTCTTTATCTCCTCACAATAAAATTGGATATGGCCCTTCGCGTGATTGTAGTAGCATTCCTTATTTTTGTAATCTACTCTTCCTCATGATCCAAACCTAGAATTTCTTCTAAACCTGTTAGATTGTGAATGGCCTCTGCCACGGTTAACCTCTGCTGCAGGAACTTCTTCACTATTACTAGACTCGTTCAACTTGAAATTCTCTTATAGTACTGTTGTGACATCTGCAGCTGAAAGAGTCTGTTTACCAACACATAGTGAATTCCTCAAATAATCATACGAATAGGAAAAGACATCAACAACATTAGAGCCTTATCATCTTCTTCGTACTTCACATCAATACTAGCTAACTCTTTAATCAATTTATTAAATTTATTGATACAATATGTGTACCCTGCTTTATCTTCAATTGGTACAACTTCTTCTTCATAAACAACTAGTTTGCAGGTGACTTCGACACATAGATTTCTTCTAATTCACCGGACTTGTCTCGTCCATCACTCTGTACTTCACATCTGCAACAAAAGTTAATCTAAAGGTACTGACAGCTCGTTGCATGAGCTCTTCCCAATCTTCATCCTTCATGCCCTCTGGCTTCTTCTCCTTACCAAAGAGCTTCTTCATCAGCCTCTACTATACAAATAGATCTTTAATGTTGCTTTGCCAGAGAGTGAAATCTTTCTTGCCAACAACCTACTCCACCTTAAACTTTGTGCCTGTAACCGCCATCGCGAACCTTTATCGAACCTGCGCTCCGCTACCAGTTGTTGGGGATAACTGCAAAAGATTCGTGAAAGATAAAATAGGATACAAGAATTTAACGTGGTTTGGCCTTAATCTTGCCTACATCAATGAACTTCAAATCTTTCGCTAATATAAAAATATTAGTACAAAAGAACCTCCGAAGAAAATTTACTTAAAATAAGTCTTTTTACTTTTTCTGCTCTTGCTACACACCCATAACTACTGTGCAGTTCTATGAAAAACTAAACCCAACGTCTACTACTTATAGTAGCTAAGAGAGCTACTACTTATTATGCCATCCAAACAAAATTAAACACATATTTCAGTCAAGCTAAAGCATATCTTGAGCCAAGTCCAATGACATCCCAAATCCCAACAAGTACTATAGTTTCATGTGGTGACAGGTAGTTTTGGTGAAAAAATACTCTCCAGTTTGTTTGGTAGAAAGGGTTTGAATCCTTTTTTTTTTTATGGTAACGAATGCTTTATTGATATATAATACTCACTAATTACAACAACCACGTCATACACATTGGAGGAGGTTACAACTGATACACCTTAAGACACAAAACAAGGGACAGATCACGTCAGTTACATTGCAATAACTTAAACTTCCTCCTGGGCCTTTCCAGTTCTTAAGCGTGTCTGCATTTGACATTATAATGGATGTACAAAAGGGGATATCAACTTGTAATGCTTTCATCCAAGTAATCGCACGAACAAGTGCCATGTCCATCAATCTCTCAGCATCTGCGGCAACAGATTGGAAGATCCTCCTGTTTCTCTCCAGCCAGAGAGTCCACATGGTTGCCAACCCAATGATGAACCACCATGATCTGCTACAGCTAAACGGGGATATATATAGGTCCACTGAATCAGAAAATTCTCCAAGTCAGCCGGGAAACACCATTGAATTCCCCACCATCTACAAATTTTCGACCACACCGACCAGGATACCCGACAATGGAGTAAGAGGTGATCCCTGGATTCGAGATTTCCATGACACAAGCTACATATTGAATCAGCCAGAGTTAATATACCCCTTTCTCTCAAAAGATCCTGAGTAGGTATACCATGGTTCAAAGCAAACCACAGCCAACATTCTACCTTAAATGGGGATAGAGAAAACCATATGTAAGGCTTTGAGGATAAGACATGGAGTTGGGAATAAATGAATGCTCTTCCTAGTTTCACTGAATACTCGCACTTCTGGTTGTGTCTCCACACTCGTTCATCAATACTTGAAGGGTCTAAATGCACCGTATTGATTTCTTCAAGCATCTCATTCATCTGTGCGTATTCTCATTCCCTTAGTGGTCTTCTCCAATTAGTGCACCAATTTCCTGCCTGTCCGGTATGCAAAATGCACTCGGATATAGAGGCATGTTGGCATAACGATAATGAAAACAACCTACTAAATCTATCTTTAAAATTGCCATGCCGAGTCCAATCATCCAGCCAAAACAAGGCTTCATTCCCAGCTCCCATCCTGATGACAGAACCCAACATTAGAGGTACCCCAGTCTGGCTGTTAAGATCCCCAGATAATATGACATCCTTCCACATTGGGGAGCACTTCTGTAAGTTAAATACCGGGCTTAAGGCCGGCGAAGGCTCAACATATTTGCGTCTTACCACTTCCTTCCAAGTCTTCTCCACAGGGCTCATGAATTGCCAAAGCCACTTGAACAATAAACACTGGTTCATCACCTTTAGGTCGATAATGCCCAGACCACCTAATTCTTTTGGAACGGCAATATTTTCCCACGCCACCAAGCATGCCCTCTTTGAGGCCTCCAGACCGTTCCATAAAAAGTTTCTCATTATGGACGTCAGATTTCGTGCCACGGCTACCAGAAGCTTGAATAGAGAGATGAAGTACACCGGCAAACCACTTAGAACAGATTTGATAAGGGTAACTCTACCACCAAGGGATAGAAATCTTCCCTTCCAACACTTGAGCTTTCCTTTGAATTTTTCAACAATTGGGTTCCAAGCTGCGATTCGCTTCATATTTGCTCCCAATGGGAAGCCAAGGTATGTTATGGGTAGATTTTCCATTCTGCTGTGTAGTCTGCCAGCAAAGTCAGCCACCCTAGATTGCGACAATCCAAGCCCCACCACACTACTTTTGAAAAAATTAATACACAAACCAGACAAGGCTTCAAAAATCCTGAGGCATCTTTTTAAATTCAATAGAATTGGGAGGCTGGCAGGAGAAAAGAGGATAGTGTCATCAGCATATTGTAATACTGAGATAGATTTACCTTGTAACTGCAGTCCTTGGTTGACTCCCATAGACTCGGCCTTGGATAGGATGGAAGATAGGCCTTCAGCTGCTAATACGAACAAAAATGGGGACAAGGGGTCACCTTGTTTTAAGCCCCTCTCCATGGAAAATTCGTTAGATGGTGTTCCATTAATCAGAATTGCCACCCTAGAGGTTGATATGCATTCAAAGATCCACTCACGCCATTTCAGACCAAAACCACACAATAGCTTCAGTTTTGTTCTTCCTTAAACTGTGAACTACCTCATTCGCAAGAAGCACACTATCCATAATACATCTCCCTCCAATAAATCCTGTCTGTTGTGGACCAACTAGGGAGGGTAATACTTTCTTTAATCTCTGAGCCAGTATTTTTGAAACTATTTTATACAACCCATTCACCAAGGTAATAGGTCTGCAGTCGTCCAACCCCATTGCACCAGTCTTCTTTGCAATCAACGTGATAAAGGCAGTATTGGCTCCTTTAGGCAACCTGGACGTCTCAAAAAAATGTGAAACCATATCATAAATATCTATCTTAACAAGCTCCCAGCATTTCTTATAAAATGAGAAGTTGAATCCATCTGGTCCAGGTGCTTGGGAACTGTCACAATTCCAAACTGCTTCTTTGATTTCTTCCATAGAGACCTTTCTCTCCAGATCGGCAGCCTCCCCCAGACTTAATCTGTGAAAATTTAGGGAGCCAATCATTTGTCTTTGCCTGCGTTGGCACGAATACAACTTGGAAAAATATTCACAGGCTGTTTCTTTAATCTTGTCTGCATCAGAAATCAACTGGCCATTCACTTCAAGCTGATCAATCCTATTTTTTCGACCCCTGTTAGCGGCCGAGATGTGAAAAAATCTCGTGTTACGATCCCCCAATTTACACCATTGGATTCTAGACTTTTGTCTCCATATGGATTCAAGTTGTCTAGATTTTTCATTAAGGGTTACCTTCAGTTCCTTTACATGCTGGAGTTCTAATGCAGATAAAGTTCTTGTATCAGCCTCTTTGTCTATAGCGTCAATTTCAGATTGAATGGCATCAATACATGCATTAACATTACCAAAAGAGTCCCGATTCCAATTAGACAGCAATCTTCTCATCATACCCAACCTCTTTAGTAGTTTGAATTGATTAGGAAACTGCGAGAATGCTTTAAGCCACATGCCTCTGATGACCTCCACAAATCCTGGATGGGACCACCATGCATTAAGAAAACGAAAGGGCCTATGACCCGAGGTTCTCGACTCATGCAGCAACACAAGTGGGACATGGTCCGAAGCACACTTACTACCCGCATGAAGGGATAGCAAGGGGAATAACAAGCACCAATCAGCCTCAACAAAAACCCGATCGATACGACTGGCACTTCTAAAATTCCCCCATGTATAACGTCTACCCTTCAAATGAATTTCCAAAAGTCTCAAGTTATCAATAAACTCTCCAAAAGCCCTAGCACCTCTTTGGCAAAACCAGCCACTTTTTCTATCTGAAGGGATCAGGGTCTCGTTGAAGTCTCCAAGTACTAGCCAAGGAGAGTTGAATGATGTCTTAAGCCTGGTTAAATCTTCAAACATCTCATTTCTCTTCTCTACCCGTGTGTAACCATAAACTCCACAAATAGTCACTCTCTGGTTATTCTTTAGGAGTAAGCCTTCGACAATTATCCAACTATCCGATGTCTGCCTTTGAGTCATCTGAAAGTAATCACAATCCCAAACCAATAACAGCCCTCCTGCCAAACCATTAGCCTCAACCGCGCAGAAATGAATGTTACCCGCACCCCATACCCTGTGGCAAAACTGTAGGGTGGTATTAGTGTTCTTGGTCTCACTAAGAAACAAAAAATGGGCTTGAGCTTGTTTAACCAAGGCGCGGACCTTTGACTGCTTTGAAGAGGAGCAAACACCTCTAATATTCCATGAGACAAAACTAAACATATATGGTGAAAATAGAAACACAAAGGAGCATATCCATGAATCTAGTCGTGCGCCCGTGACTGTACCCAGTCGAACACTTCCTCCTCCACCAGACTCTCGATGAGTTGATCTATCTCGTTCTCGATATTACCTCTCTCCCATCCTACAAGGTCCCCAATGAGGTTCGTTTCTGCCACTTCAAGGGAGCTAAAAGAAACAGGTATTGAGGATGACGACCTGTTCTCCACGTCGAATCTATCATTATTCCTTCAAAAATCCGAATCCGATATCCCTTGGAGGCTCTCAGGTTCAGAGATCACGCTCCCCTTGGCAGACAAAAATTTAACCCTTTTCTTCTTCCATACTTCCATATTCTGCAGCACTGCAGCAACCTTCCTTTCTACTGCTCGTTGAAAATTCAAACTATTATACTCACACGGGAAGGAAAGCCAAGAATTGTTCCAAGATGATCCAGAAGTCATGGGTTTAGACGAACTAGAAGAACTCATACTGTCAGGAAGATATGGTTTATATGGTGATGGACTCATAAAGGACGAGTTCTGGGGGGAGGGTGTTTCTGGGTAAGGTACTAGGGCTCTGGTTGTTGGGCTTGAGTGATTGGGCTCAGAACAAAGAAGGTTTGGTCTGCTATGGGTGGGGCTGCCGATTGGTAGTGGGCTAATGTGGGTATTTTGGTTTGTATCAGTTATAGTCTGGATCACACATGTGGTATTTTGTGGCAAGGAGTGATTGGGCTCAGTGCAAAGTAGGTTTGGTCTGCTACGGGTGGGACTGCTGATTGTTAGTGGGCTAATGTGGGTATTTTGGTTTGTATCAGGTATAGACTCGATCACACACGTGGTATTTTCTGGCAAAGGCTGCGCTAGCTCAGATGGTACCGATTTTGGACTCTGTGTAGTTGGAGAAGTTACCTATTCACGTGTCTCGAGGGTTTTGTTGGCACGCATGATAAGGGGGCGAAGGTTGAATGGATCCTCGGATGTTGAAACCACCACCGATGCTGCTTGGTCTGGGATATGGGCATGCGCATTCTCCTGGGAGTGAGATGCCCTCGTGCCTCCAATCAGCTCCTCCCCACCGCCCTTCGTCTTTGGTGACGCGCCACCACCGGCACCACTGCTTTGAGACGAAGTCCACACCCAATCTAATGGATCGTACTACGATTCCATCAAGCCAATCTGACACTGTCTTCCACCAATGTTCACCCCTAATGTACAGTTTATAGATGACATAGAAGTGGTGAGAATTAATACCTCTGCAACATCGAACCTCTCTCGCTTTCCAGTCTCAAAACTCCAGTCCACCATAGTACCGAACTTGGAGGAGATAAACAGGAAGAACTCCCTATTCCAAACGTGAGGAGGGACCCCCCTAATCAGTACCCAACATAGTCTATTGGAGGCCATGTCTCCTTCTTTCCAAGGCCGAAAAACCTTAAACATATCATTCAAACCTCTTCGCTTCTCCGTAGCACATTTGGACATAATTTCAGGGGATTGAAACCGGAGAAGGAAAGACACTCCTCCAGCAGGAACAATTTGGAACCGTCTATTTTCTTCTTCTGTGAAAGCCTCTCTGATTTTGTGGCAGGGTAAAGGTGCCACAAGAACACCAAAAATACAGCACTTCAGCCAAGATAAAGCGTCATCCTTTGGGATGTAGGTCTGTGAACCTTGTGTAGATAAATGAGCATTTTCATTATAGGCCTGTGTAGATGGCGCAACCGTCCTGACAGTCTCAGAGTAAGACTTATCACCAACCAGGCCACTGGCCACGGTCTGCGAACCCGCCTGAAATTCAGGTGGGTTGTGGTAATGCACTCCACTCGCTTTACGACCTTTAGCAATAGAGGCGGACAAGAGTATACCATCCACCTGCATCGAGCAAATGCTATGAATGGTACGTTGCATATCATTGTTATTTCTAAACCTCACAAAGGCAAATCTGGACCCTTTCCTGTTCATCTTTCGGGGGATAAACACATCCATCACCTCGCCATACTTGGACATCACCAAGTGAATATCAGTAGGAAGCCACCTAGATGGTAGATTCTCGATGTATAAGCTGACTGCCTGATTATTCTCAAGCGCATGTTGAACTGTCTTCCTACCCCATTTGGAGAAATATAGAGGCCTGTCCTTTGTTAGTTCATTCTTCGCATGAGGGGGGTTGACATTAGGATTCACAACGTTATGATTTAGGTTCGCAGCAGAAGAACCACGAGGATGGAGGGTTGTGTTTTCTGTGTGGTTTCGTTGGTTTGGGATAGATGGTGGTAGGGTAGGTGTGGGGAGGCGGAGGATGGGTGGTTGTCTGGTGGGTAAGCCAGGCGACATGGGCATGAGCGGGACGGGTTGAGAGCGCAACATGTGAGAGAGAACTTACCACAGTATCAAGATGTTGAATCCTGTTCTCGCTTTTTGCATTATTTGAGGGTCATATGTCTAGTATTTGGAGTTTATCTCGATTTCACACCAATCTCGCTGTATCAAAATAGTGACCATTAAATGTCCATTGAACTACTGTATCTTAAATGGTGAACCTAGAAGAAACTACTAGTATAAAGTTGCAACTTTGCTCTTGCTATTTTGGCTTCTTTAGATCACACCTTAGTGGGCTTATATTGTTTCCTTTAATAATTGGCGTTCGTTTTTGTTTGCAGGAGGAGCTCCTATACTTGGACAAAGGATAGCACTGATCTATTCAATGATGGCTATGCATGGAGAAAATATGGCCAGAAAACCATTAACAATTCCGAATATCCAAGGTATACTTTTTCAGTACTCACATTATAATTTTGAATCATGTGGTTATCAATGCAATTTTCTTCTTTAGAATTCAAATTTTTTTTTTTAATCTTCTAGATGCAGAAGAATTGCATTATTATATACAACGATAAAAATTCTTGGTTGAAAGAGTAAATTTATGTTAGCTACCTGGTCTTTTGCGCAGAAGAAATGCATTATTACAAAGATCAATAACTTCTTGCTTGTAAGAGTAACTTATGATTTGCATAGTTCTTGGCGGGGATTGCAGGAACTATTTCAGGTGCACCTACAAGTATGACAAGGGTTGCAAAGCGACTAAACAAGTACAAAGAATGGGAGCAAAATTATACCGAACAATTTATTGTGGCCATCACACTTGCAGGAATTCCTCGAATGTTTCTGTCACCGATTCCCCAGATGCAGAATCTACCATATTGATAAGCTTTAGCAGCAACGACCACAAGGATCATGACAACAAGCACTGCAAATTGAACAAACCAGATACTATTCCATCTTTCACTTCCTGCCAATCAACAAAACAGAAAGTCGGCAACCAAGAGGATGACACATTAATGGATCCGAAACACCATCTGTATTCGTCATCCTCCGACAACCTTACATCACCTAAATATCTGCCTGCATTTGATCAGGCAGACCTTATTTCTGGGGGCAATTCCTCGTACTGCACTTGGCCGGATAGTCTGGATATGGATGTTATGTTGGGAGGAGGTGTTGTCTTTCATAATGGTGTGATGCAATTTGAATTTAGGCAGTGAGAAAATGAGGGAAGCTCACGATATTGTAAGTTCATCTAAAGTAACTCATGTCTTCACTTCCTTTGATCTGGAAAAGTTTGTGAACGTTGGCTCTGCAATAAGCAGACTGATCATCCATAAGCTAGCTCCTTTATATACTGGTTTACTGTTGAATTTGAGAATTAATCATATAAGTTCACTAGTTTACTGTTGCCTGCTTTATGGCTTATATATATTTGTTTCATGATTTCTAAACTAGTAAAATATTTGATGACTAAAATTTTGTTTGGCACAAGTGATATTTTTTAATAAAAAAAATAAATCCTTATTTTAATATAAATTTTGTGATATATCGTAAGCTACTCTTTTGAACTGATTTATATATGTTATATATTGATAAAAATAATTCAATTAAATTATTAAATTATATTAATATTTTTCATAAGTAAAAATTTTAAAAAATTTAATAAAATTATACTTGTGATAATAAAATTATTACTATCACTGTAAATAGAAATACATGAATTTAATTATTTTTTATGTATTATTCATTACTATACATGATTATTGTTTTGACGCCATTATAGATGCAATATGTGTAATAATCTAGTAAACATGGTATCCAATATATCAACATGTGTATTTATGCGCATTACATGTTATGTACAATTATGCCCCTAGAACCCTATAACCCTAATTATTAAACACCCTCGATAGTTATACAAGGACAGGTACAACTTGTCATGAAGGACTCGAAAGATATTTTTGGAAAGAGTCAGCTAGTTGATCTTAAAGCGAAATATATCAAACTTGAAGTGGAAATCAATCTCCATGTATTTGGTTAGTAGTAGGTGGCACTAAAGCTATCACACCAGAGATGAAGAATAGTAGTAGGTGGCACTAAAGCTATCACACCAGAGATGAAGAATAGTAGTAGGTGGCACTAAAGCTATCACACGATGAGGAACAATGTGACACTGTAGACTAATTTTAAGAAGAAAAAGTTATATCCAAACCAACTCAGTAGCCGGTAGCCAAGGAGCGAGATCTTATCTTCATGATGGATCGAGAGACAACACGTTGTTTGTGAGAAGACTAGAAAATGAGAGATGCATCACAGAAGATACCATACACGAAAATAGACTTGCGATCATCCAAACTTCCCCTTATAATTCGATATTGCAGAATGCAAATGGAGGGGATTGTTACGAGCAAAGAAAAGCCAAAACAAAAGCCAATAGTAGAGATTTTTGGGTTAATGTAAAGTACTGTAGACCTTCAACAATACTTCGGTAGGGGCATCACCCGCAAAGGGAGCATTGTCGCTAGCAAAGGGACCTTTAACTACTGTTAAGCATGCCATCCATTGAAAGCAAACCCTGAACATACTTAGAATGGTAGAGAAGAAGATTAGTAGGATGTTAGTTAGCCTCCAAACCAAGGAAACAATGTAAGTTACCCAAATCATGAAGAGCAAACTGAATCTCTAGAAATTGAACAAGCTCCTAGACTTGTGAGCATGTTGAATCAAGAATGATGATGTCCTCAGAATAAACCACACAAAAGAGATGGAAGAAAGCAATATGCCTCTTAAATTAGCAAGGTTCCGATCGATCTTGGAGTCAATGAAACCAAAGGCACCTAGTACAACGGAGAGGCAATGGTTCCAAACATAGAGAGCCTATTTGGGACTGTAAATAAACTTCTTGGGTTCGTACTTAATCAGGGTAATCAACAAACCTAGATGGCAGTGACATAAACACATCCTTATCAAGGCAAGAGAATATATGCGGTTCAATGTCCCAAGTGATGAATTGGTTATAAAAAAGTTTTTAATAATTTTATTTTAGGACCATTGTTTCTATTTTCTTCCAAATAAAAAAGAAAACTAATATTATTTAAAAGAGAGAGAAAAAAGAGGAAAAAAAGTAACCTCCCAATAAGAAAATTAGTAATACATGTTTTTGGTTGAATAGTGAACGCAAATCAGGAACACACAAGGAGTTCTAGTTCTTCCTGACCTCTTGCTTTTTTCTCCCATAAACTTCCCATTACTTACTATGCACAATAGTCTCACCCGGCCATGCATATATCATATATACAACTATTTTGTTAGACATATATGTAAGATCTTCTTCTTCTTCTTCTTCTTCTTTTTTCTTTTTTAATCCACATACATGATAAACGTACGATAATAGTCTCACCCCGCCATGCTTTTTTTTTTTGTCAGATTTTACGTAGAAGCGACCAGAATTGTTTTTTTTTTATGAAGAAAATTTTTGACTTATATAGTATACTTCTCTTTTGTGTAGCGTAACTCAAACTCAGCATCCAAATAATATCTTAGTTAAGCTTCCAGGAAAGTTTGACTTTGACATCATACGTCCCACATTTTAATTGACATCGGTTCCATTTCATTTTTATTTAAAAATGAAAAGGACAATCGTATTATTTTTGTTCACTAAAAGACACAGTGTGAGCCAGTAACCACTTATCTTACACCTTTTAATTGGCAGTCAATATCAATTTTTTTGGCACAAAACTAGTAAATTTTCATCAAGCTTTACCGGCGCAAAACGTTTTTTTTTTATTGTCAAAAAAATGAAAAATGTGATTAGTCAATTTTCTTGTCTTAATTTGTTAAACTGAATCATTAGAGTCTTCTCATCCTCAACTGAACAAGTACTAATTCCTTTTTAGAGTCACATTGCCAATTTTTTTATAGAAAGGCAATACAGATTTTGGTTCATGGCAATTAAGTGATTTAAGGTAAATTATTATGGGCAACCAATGCAAGCCTAATAATATATATATATATATATATATATATATATATATATATATATATATATATATTTTGATATAAACGATTGATTATATTAGAAACTGAAATGACATGTACAGGAGATAGATAACACCTAGGAGAGTAGAACAGAGGAAAAACAGGAGGGACCTATTCTTTTCTCTGCTACCCTACATACCACTACAAAAAAGTGCGCCGATAACGGCGGTTTATTTGCGGCGGTCTCAATAAACTGCCGTTATCTGCTCCAATTTGCGGCGGAAAATGCATCTGCCACAACTTCATGCAAATAGCGGCGGTTCATCAAAACCGCCATTATTTGCTACAATTTGAGTCAGGAAAATGCTAGTGCCACAAATCGATGCGAATAGCAGCGTTTTATTTACGACGATCTCGGTAAACCGCCGTTATTTGCATCCATTTGCAGCGTAAAAAATGAACTGCCACAAAGTTTTGGGTCTGATTTGTTTCAGTTAATGAAAAAAAAAGTAATTACTGAACCCCCAAAATTCCTCTCCTATAGCGCCAAAATTTCCCTCTCCTAAACCTCCCAAAAATTTCCCTCTCCTAAATCCCAAAAAAATAACCGAACCCTAACCAAAATTAAATCATCCTCAAATCTTTCTGTTCCACCTCCAGCCAACTCCCCTCTCCTAGTTATGAAAATCTCCTCTTCCACCTCCATTACATAGCCACACTGACATAGCACGCACGACGGGAGTTCCAGAGGCGTTGAGAAAGTCAAGACGCGGCGGCTCGCGAGGCATTGCAGGAGGAAGCCCGCAAAGAGACGCAATCCTTTGCACTAATTAACTTCTGTGAGTGAGTGAAATCCTTTTCTTAAACTAATTTTGTTTGGTTTCGGTGTTCTTGGGGTTTGCTCATTTCTAGTGATTAGTTCTCTGGTTATTTTGGTTTACGAAGAACAGGTTCTGCAAAATTGGTTCCTATGCTTGCTTGTTTTGTTAATTTGCACAAGTCTGCCACTAGTTCTGGATCTTTGTTCTTTTTGCTTTTGATGTCTTCAGTTGATTCCCCAAGTGTATTTGTAGGCCTGGTTTGATTTCTCTTCTACTGTTTCTTTGGTTAATGCAGTCTCTTTTTAATTCTTGTGCCATTAGGAGATTTTAAGGATTTTGAGGGTTTCTATCTCTGGTTAATGCAGTCTCTTTTTTTTTTTTTTTGTAAAGTTAATGCAGTCTCTTTTTAATGCTTATTTTTGTCTTTGTTGTATTTTTTATGTTTGCTTTCACCTTGAATCTTTTATGAGCCTTCTTTTGGTGTTGTTTCAGTTGGCTTAGTGATAAGGCTGATTTACTTTCCGTTCTGTTTTTTAATTTGTCAAAAACATTCTTTGGTTCAGGTGCTAAACACATTCCATATGAATGCATGTTTGGGTGTTTGTGTTGTTTGTCTCTGTGTATGCACATGTGTGTGTGTGAGTGGTTGTTCTCCATATGTATATATCTGTTAGTTAATTTTGTCTTACCTTGTGGCTGTGAGTTGTGAGTTATTAGCTTCTGCCATGGTCGGTCATTTAAGCGTCAGTTTGGGTTCTGACGTTGTTTTCCACTTCGTTATGTAGTGTTTAAGTGTTTTTTTTTTTAAAGAAAGAATTTATTGTTAAACATGGATGCCTTTCAACAAAGAGAGTGTAATAGTCATACCTTGGACTATATAATCTCTTATATATTGGGTCCAATTGTCTGAATTTATTTTCTGCAGCTATTAAGTTCCTACATTGTTCCTGCTCTATTTGTTCTACTGCAGCTTCTATACGTATTTGGTTTGTTTTGTTGGTCTTGATACTGCCTCATAATCATATATGTGCCTTCATTCGGTTGATATATGAGCGTGGTTCTTGCCTTTTTACTTGCTGCCAAAAGGGAAAATGTAAAGCATGGACATATATATTTATTCTTGTCTGCTTTCTCAGGTCTCCTATTCTTTTTTTAATATACTAACTCATGTCTCCTATTCTACTGCCTTGAAATAATTCTGCCAATACATGTCTTCATGATTAAGTAATAATATTCTTCATGTGCCTTTTAATTTTTATCATTTTCACTATTAAATGATTTTCCTCAAACTAAATGGCATCTTTGCTTTTCGATAAGGGGAGTTTCATGACCTCTGCATGTTTGTTTTTTTTGTTTGCCTATTTTTACTTTCATCTCCAGTTAGTACAAATGGCTTTGAAATATTTAGTTTTATAACTACTTGCCCTGCTTTCCATTTTTAAAAAAAGGAAGTTGTGATGCTCCATTTATCTTTCTTGTGCGTGACTATATACTTGGTTGGTTATTAGCTATTGTGGGCTGCTTGTTTCTTTTCTGCAGGTCCTTCCTTTTGCCACATTATCTAGTTTTTGGATATTTAATTAATGGTTGAATCTCTGACTTTGTACTGTTTTGGTTGGTGAATGTTGTTATATAGCAAATGCACATTGGCCTCTTCAACTAACTCTCGCTTGTCGATCTAGATTTGCTGCCATTTCGCTCAAATCACTAGGCAAGGTTTGTTCTCTGTCATTCCTTAGTTTTCTCCAATACACAATAGGCAAGGTTGATGGTGACTAAAAATTAATGGTTCTTTTTGCAGTCTATTACACTAATTATTTAAGGGAGAGCATTCTAGAGTTTGCCCTTTTTGCATAATCAAGTGAAGCCACTTTCCAAAATAGTATGTTTCACATCTTTTATTTTTTCTCGGTGTGCAACATGCCTTGTCCCTTCGTTATTGCTTTTTGGTGCTTGTTGGTTTTTAGTTACATCTCTTACGTTGAGGTAGCCAAGTTAGTTCCTTTGATTATCTACTGCTGGTTAATGCTAAATTATTGATTAAATTGGTATGAAGAAATAATGTTAAAGTTGTTATTTAAACTTACCTGGAATGGTTATTGATGGATTAAATGAGTTGGCTACTGATTCATTGATGTTAGTATATGTTGGTTGATAGATAATTTTTATAAAAAATATTGCTTTTGTAGATATTTACAATGGATAAATCCTGGATTCGAAAGCCGAGGAACACACCTGAATACCTAGTTGGTTTAGAACAATTCCTAGACTTTGCATTTAAAAATGCTGCGATTGTGGATAGAATTAAATGTCCATGTCCTAAATGTGCTTTTGTAATGTGGCATACTAGGGATGTAGTATATGAACATCTGGTTTGCCAACCATTTCCTCAAAATTATGTTACTTGGTGTCGTCACGGGGAAACAAATGTAGTTAGCAATTCACCTAACATACAGATTCCACAAAATGCATCCCATTATGAGAATCCTGTACAAATGTTGATGAATGAAGCATTTGGAGACCTAAGGAATGAATGTAACCATGAGGGCCCATCACATGTAGGAGTTGAAGGAGAGATGTCAAATGATAATTTTGGTCCAGAATATAGGGAATTCTTTGAGTTACTTAGGGATGGCAATCAAGAATTATATGAAGGATCAAAGTATTCAAAACTAAAATTTTTGTTAAAACTATATCACATTAAGTGTTTGTGTGGTATAAGTAACAAGAGGATGGGGATGATATTAGATTTGTTGAGAGATGCATTTGAGTTTGCAAAACTTCCCAAATCTTTCCATGAGGCCAAAAAACCTATAAACAAACTTTCCTTGAAAATATATCAACATCGAAGCTTGCCGGAATGATTGTATGTTGTATTGGGGTGATGATGTCAACGAAGAGAAATGTAGAGTTTGTGAGGCGTCTAGATGGAAATCTGCAGATAGTGCAGATAATACGAGTTCTTCCTCTGTTGGACGCACATCTAAGAGGAGAGAGCCAGTTGAGAAGAGGAAGCCAACTAAAGTTCTTCATTATTTTCCATTGAAAACACGGTTGCAAAGGCGGTTCATGTGCTCTAAGACTGCAGAGCATATGAGTGTTAGTGTAATGCCCAAAAGCCAAACATTAGATGATTATATAGTCATGTATTTTGATTAAGGTCTTATTCCAATAAATATATTAATCTTTCTTGAACATATTTATAACCTAAGAATATTTTCATATTCTTAAAATGTCCCTAGTCGATTATTATTATGGATGGGTTGTAATAATAAATTAAGACCAGTATATGTTGAGAATTATATGAGAAAGGAATTCTACATATGGGTACAAGTTAGAGAACTTGTGGACTGGACTGATCCGACATAAGAACACTACATGGACCGTTATATATATATTGTCATTAGTGGTTCTTATATGTATTGTCACTAGACCTGAGATCATCAAGGTTCCTAACATATGAGTCGTGTGCTTTGACGTTACTCTTAGTTACCCGTAACTGAGTAAACCTTAGAGTAATTGTTGGGTATATGATAATATTGTGTAGTGGGTTTTGTATGATCAAGATGGAATTCGTCTAGCCCATATAACGAGAATTATATCAGTTGGGCCCCTCGATAGAGTTGAATTGTAAATGCATGGCCATGCTCAGATTAAGTGATATGGTGATATCAGTTGTATCTGTTTTACACAGTTAACTCAGGGATCAAGATACCTTAGATTAAACATAGACGAGAATGACATATTCCATGGCTCGTGTTTGATCTTGATATTATGAGACAAAAGAACAGTGACATTTTTCTGAGGCATAATGAATCAGTACTGATCTGGTCACTTGGGTAGCAAAGATGTGTTGCTAGACACCGCTCATTGTTTTTTAATTATAAATGAGAGTTTATAATTATTGCCAACATGATTAGTGCCTACAGGGTCACACACTTAGAGCTGTTGATTCGAGCTAGTGGTTAGAATATGGTTAGACTATGGTTCGACCAGGTTATTGAGTTAGTGATTGGACCATGGTTGGACTGGGTCATTTGGGTTGATTTGGTTTACTAATTACCAGAATTATTGAACCAGAATTAATGCCATATGATGTGTAATCCTATATATGCTGATATATATGTTAATGCCATAGTGGAGACATGAAGATAGTGGAAACATAATCATTAAAGCTAATGCATGATTATGTTGTCCATTGTCTAATTAAACTATGCATTAGGTGTGAATGATATGTGTGAAGGTTGATCAGATTTTTCAGAATCCTTTGAAAAGTTCAAAGAATTCAAGAATGAAGTACAGAATCAACTTGGTAAGAGTATTAAAATACTTCGATCTGATCGAGGAGGTGAATACTTAGACCAAGAATTTCTTGATCTTCTAAAGGAATGTGGTATAGTATCACAATTTACTCCACCAGGTACACCTCAATGGAATGGTGTATCTGAAAGGAGAAATAGAACTCTATTAGACATGGTTCGTTCTATGATGAGTCAAGCTGACCTTCCTTCTTTATTTTTGGGTCATGCTTTATTGACTGCTGCCTTTACACTTAACCGTGTTCCATCTAAATCGGTTGAAAAGACACCATATGAGATGTGGACTGGGAAACACCCCAGTTTGTCTTTTATGAAGATTTGGGGTTGTGAGGCTTACGTAAGACGACAAGCATCAGACAAACTCGGCCCTAGATCTGACAAGTGCCTTTTTGTTGGATATCTTAAAGAAACTAAAGGATATTATTTCTATAATCCCATAGAGCAAAAAGTGTTTGTTGCTCGTACTGCTATTTTTCTTGAAAAAGAATTTATTTCTAGAAAGATCAATGGGAAAAAAATAGAACTCCAAGAAGTTCGAGCACAACAAGAGGCTATAGAGAATGAGATGGAACAAGAACAAGAAGTTGTTGTGGGCGAAAATCATGTACCTGTAACATATCGACCACTTAGGTCTGATAGGACTCGGTATGAGCCTAAGAGATATGAATTTCTTTTGACTCATACTGGAGACGTAATGCTCATGGATGAAGATGAGCCCACTTCCTATCAGCAGGCTATTACGGGTCCAGACTCTAAGAAGTGGCTAGAAGCCATGAATTCTGAGATGGAATCCATGTATGAAAACAAGGTGTGGACATTGGTTGATCTACCAGAAGGGGTAAAACCCATTGGGTGCAAGTGGGTCTTTAAGAAAAAGACCGACATGGATGGTAATATGATTACTTTTAAAAGGCGATTGGTTATGAAAGGTTTCAAACAAGTTCATGGTATTGACTATGATGAAACTTTTTCGCCAGTTGCCACGGTTAAATCCATCTGAATTCTATTGGCTATAGCTGCATACCATGATTATGAAATATGACAGATGGATGTCAAAACCACTTTCCTTATTGGAAATTTTTTGAGGATGTGTAAATGACACAACCTTAAGGTTTTGTCACTCTAGAGAATGCTAATAAGGTATGCAAATTACAAAGATCCATTTATGGATTAAAGCAAGCTTATAGGAGTTGGAATCTTTGTTTTGATGAAGTAATCAAACAGTTTGGTTTCATTAAAAATGAAGATGAGCCATGTGTTTACAAGAAGGTTAGTGGGAGCACTATCATTTTCTTGCTATTGTATGTTGACGACATTCTGCTCATTGGGAATGATATTCCAACACTACAGTCTGTAAAGACTTGGTTAGGAAAAAATTTTACAATGAAGGACTTAGGAGAAGCTGCCTACGTGCTAGGTATAAAGATCTATAGAGATAGATCCAAAAGGCTTCTTGGCCTAGGTCAAAGTACATATATTGACAAGGTCCTTAAAAGGTTTAGCATGCAAGATTCGAAGAAAGGTTTCTTGCCCATGTCACATGGCATAACTCTCTCAAAGAATCAATGTCCTAGTACATCTAAGAAGAGAGCGAATGAGTAAGATCCCTTATGCATCAGCAAAAGGATCTATCATGTATGCCATGATATGTACTCGACCAGATGTCGCATATGCATTAAGTGTCACAAGCATATATTAATCTGATCCAGGTGAAAGTCACTGGACAGCAATTAAGAATATCCTTAAGTACTTGAGAAGAACTAAGGATGCATTCCTTGTATATGGAAGTGTTGACGAGCTTGTTGTAAAGGGTTACACAGATGCCAGCTTCCAAACTGATAGGGATGACTATAGATCGCAGACATGATATGTGTTTTGTCTTAGAGGCGATGTGAGTCTGTGCAAAGTTCCTTCTGAGAACAATGTAGTAGATCCATTAACTAAGCCGTTCACACAGCAGAAGCATGATGGTCATGGTAGATCCATTGGTATTAGATACATGGATGATTGACTTTAGTGCAAGTAGGAGATTGTTAGTGTAATGCCCAAAAGCCAATCATTGGATGATTATATATTCACGTATTTTGATTAAGGCCGTATTGCAATAAATATGTTAATCTTGCTTGAACATATTTATAACCTAAGAATATTTTACATTCTTAAAATGTTCCTAGTCGATTATTATTATGGATGGGTTGTAATAATAAATTAAGACTAGCGTATGTTGAGAATTATATGAGATATGAATTCTACATACGGGTACAAGTTAGAGAACTTGTGGACTGGACAGACCCGACATAAGAACACTACATGGACCGTTATATATATATTGTCATTATTGGTTCTTATATGTATTGTCCCTAGACCTGAGATCATCAAGGTTCCCAACATATGAGTCGTGTGCTTTGACATTACTCTTAGTTACCCGTAACTGAGTAAACCTTAGAGTAATTGTTGGGTATATGATAATATTGTGTAGTGGGTTTTGTATGATCAAGATGGAATTCGTCTAGTCCATATAACTGGAATTATATCAGTTGGGCCTCTTGATAGAATTTTACTGTAAATGCATGGCCATGCTCAGATTAAGTGATATGGTGATATCATTTGTATCTATTTCACACAGTTAACTCAGGGATCAAGAAACCTAAGATTAAACATATACGAGAATGACATATTCCATGTCTCGGGTTTGATCTTGATATTATGAGACAAAAGGACAATGACATTTTTCAGAGGCATAATGAATTAGTACTGATCTGGTCACTTGGGTAGCAATGATGTATTGCTAGACAACGCTCATTGTTTATAATTATAAATAAGAGTTTATAATTATTGCCAACGTGATTAGTGCCTACAGGGTCACACACTTAGAGCTGTTGATTCGAGCTAGTGGTTAGACCACGGTTGGACTATGGTTCGTCCAGGTTATTGAGTTAGTGGTTAGACCATGATTGGACCGGGTCATTTGGGTTGATTTGGTTTACTAATTACGAGAATTATTGAACCAGAATTAATGATATATGATGTGTAATCCTATATAGGCTGATATATATGTTTAATGCCATAGTGGAGACATGATGATAGTGGAAACATAATCATTAAAGCTAATGCATGATTATGTTGGCCATTGTCTAATTAAACTATGCATTAGGTGTGAATGATATGTGTGATGGTTGATCAGATTTTTCAGACTAAGCAAAACACACATTCATTTGTCAAACACATCAAACACTCTCTAGTCTCTTGCTCTCGGAATTCTGCAGCTAGCACTGCGGTTCGGGAGTGCTCGGGTTAGTGATCGTGTGACGGTTGCTAGCAGTCATCAACGGTTCGTGTGGATACCATAGGGGAATCAGATTTTTGTCTAGTTCTTGCTGGTTCGGCTCAACAATTGAGTGAAAGAACTCAACCCAACCAGGTATTAAATTCTTGTTATTCAGTTTATCCCGTTTCACATGGATCCTCCATTAGTTCCGTGTTATTTCCGCTGCGTGTTGCATCTACTTGTTGTTGTACCCGGTTACTTAAATTGAGGTGGAATAAGGAAGGAGATAAATTTGATGGATTGATGAGACATCCAAGATATGGCGAAGCATGGAAAAAATTTGTTGTAACATTTCCTGAATTCGCATCTGAACCTAGGAATGTTCAATTAGGCCTAGCAAGTGATGGTTTTAACCCATTTGGAAATATGAGTACCACTTATAGCATTTGGCCTGTGGTTTTGATTCCATATAACCTTCCTCCTTGGTTATAAGTGAAGCAACACAATTTTATTTTGTCAATGATCATTCCAGGAAAACAACCAGTTGGTGATAACATAGAAGTTTACTTTCAACATCTAATTAGGGAGTTAAATGAGTTGTGGAGTGAAGGGGTACAAACTTTTGATTCATCTAACAACACAATATTCACGATGCGGGCAGCACTAATGTGGACAATTAGTGATTTTCCTGGTCTTGATACACTATCTGGGTAGAATACTCATCTTGGGCCTGCTTGTCCTACTTGCAATTTTGATACTGAACCATGTAGGCTTCCACATAGTGGTAAATGGTGCTTCATGGGTCGTCGGTGCTTTCTAAGGAGAAATCGAAGATTTAGAATGATGAGACTGAGGTTCAATGGAACTACAGAGGAGAGGAATCCACCCACAAGATTATCTAGAACAAACATCTTCCAACAAGTAAGTCATATCATTAACAAATTTGGGAGAGAACCAGAGTCAACACATACTGGTACGAGTGGGAAGAAGATGAAGTCTAAAAGCAGAAATATTGGTACGAGTGGTCCTGAAAAATGGAAGAGGAGGAGCATATTCTTCCAACTTCCATACTGGGAATCGTTTGCTGCTATTACTTGTTAGAACCTATGTCTTCATGGTTCATTCATTACAGGTTTTGATAAATGACAAACCAAGATCATAACCAAGATGAAGCAAAAAGAAATCAAGCAAACAAATACTCAACCAAAGTGATCAAGAATTCAAGTGAAGATATGATCAAGAGTTGAAGTGCAAAAAAGAGCAAGAGAAGTTAGGACCCATTTGTACAAGGTAAAACACTCAACTTCTCTTAGGCATTGGCTCAAACAAAACACATTTCAATCATACAATTCATTAGCATGATTTCAAACATAAAGATGTGTTTTTAGTCCAAAACATCGATGTTCTGAAAGCAAACATCGATGTTCTGTTTTTCAAGTTTTTCAAAATATTGGCAGTAGCTCTAAAACATCGATGTTGGATTATAAAACATCGATGTTCTTGTGACCGTTGGTCAAAACATCGATGTTGTAATTAAAACATCGATGTTGTGATTTCTTCAAGGTTTTCCAAAATTTTGCCGAAGCCAAAAAACATCGATGTTGGAAAATTAAACATCGATGTTTCACAAAACATCGATGTTTCATCTTCAAACATCGATGTTCTGGCATAGACCCTTTTTCATCATATTTTTGCGAAGCCAAAAAACATCGATGTTGGTTTAGAGAACATCGATGTTGTAATGATAACATCGATGTTCCGCAGACAAACATCGATGTTCTACTAGCCGTTGGAGCAATAATTTAAAATTGCTGGCTAAAACATCGATGTTTAAAGTGAAAACATCGATGTTTTGCCGTTGTAGCAGACAACTTTTCAGCACCCACTATGTTTTGTTTAAGGCTGTTTTTGGGTGGATTTAAAACGGCTCTATAACTTTTCAAAGCTATAAATTGAGCATTTTTAGCTGTGTTTCAAGGTGAATCAACTCTCTACTTACATGCATTCATCTCATACATTCAAATCAATCTTTGTTGAGCCAATATCCTATTGAGGATTTGAGAGTTGCCTTTTAGAGCTTCATTTGTACACTCACATCTGCTCTTTGAGAGAGACCTCTTGTTTGAGTGATTATTGTGTTGTTATACACCTTGAGGGAGGTTAGTTCCCTTGGTTAGATTCATAAGAAGAGGGGTATATCTTCTTGTGTGAGAAGTCTTGAAGTGAGGTATCTTCAAGCAAGAGAGCTGAAGTTCATGTGACTTGAACTTTCAGGGTTTAGGATTCTTGTGACTAGAATTCCTAGGTTGTAACGGTTTGTTAAGCACCCGTAAGCTTAACGTAGATAGTGAAATCTTCAAGTGAGACTTGAAGGGCTGGATTAGCCACACTAGTAGAGTGTGTGTGAACCAGGATAAATTTCTTGTGTCCTTCATTCTTTTAATTCCGCATTTAATTCCTGCTTATTTCGTTTTTATTCGATTATCGCTATTCACCCCCCCTCTAGCGAAGGGCTATTGTTCTAACAATTGGTAGCGGAGCCTAACTCTCTGAAAGACTTAACCGTTTGAGAGGAAAATTTTCATGGCTTGTTCAAATTATTTGTATGCAGGAATCACTGAAGGACAATCCACTACCCGTGCACCATTCTTTGACGGGACAAATTACGCATATTGGAAGGAAAGGATGAGAATCTTCATCCAAGCCAATAACTTTGCAGCTTGGCTAACGATAAAGAATGGCGTTCAAGTTCCGACAAGGACGGAAGCAGGGTACAACGAAGATGACATCCAAAGAATCGAAAACCACTCCAAGGCAATACACATGCTCCAATGTGCAGTCAATCCGAATGACTATCAAATGATCTCGCACTGCGCAACGGCCAAGGAGATGTGGGAAATGCTGGGAGTCATCTATGAGGAAACCGACAGCAAGCAAGATGAAACTGTCAACCTCTGTTGCATGGCAAATGAAGAATCTCCGGAAGAGGTAAGTACTTCCTATTCGAATGATGATTATACATTTGAAGAGCTGCAAGATGCATTTAGTGAATTGTATAGTAAATTCATTTCTGTTTCAAATGTTAATAAGAACTTAAAGAAACAGAACAAGACCCTAGAAAATAATGTAGAATTATTATCACATGATAAGGATGAGTTGTTAAGCAAAATTGATGAGCTTGGAAAAGAAAAGCATGCTCTTAATATGTCTTGCAATGAACTTAATGAGAAGATATCCTCAAATGTATGTTCTTGTGTTGAATTGGGAAAAGAGAATGAATCTCTTAAGCATCAAGTTGATGATTTGAAGAATACATTAGAGAAGTTTACTAATGGTAGAGATAGTCTTAATCTTCTTCTAGGACAACAAAGAAGTCCAACACAAAAAGAAGGATTAGGTGCATCTAATGTGTCAAATGATGTCAAACCTACTGTGCTTAATGCTAAGACACATAAACATGATGCTTCATCTTCTACCTATCATATTAGATCACGTGTTCATGACACAAGATCATGTATTCATCATAGAAGGTCATATGGTCAAAATGCCAAACCAAATGCAAGTAGTGGAAAAGTTCACTATGCTAAAATGTATGCTTACAATGGTAGATCAAATGCTAACGTTGGAAGATCACATATACACACCGCTAAAAATGAAAGGCTACAATTTACAAAACCTAGGAAATATGTGACTCAATTTAGGGAAAACAAGATTATACCTAGGGAAGACAAGTATGCTAGATTGCATGAACATAGGCAATATGGTACCTATAACCAACCTAGAAGAATGCACAATCCAAATGTTATTTGCCATTATTGTAATAGGATAGGACACATTGCTCCTGCTTGTTTTACTAGGCATAGGCATTGGGCACAAGAAGAAGCTCATTACCACTATGCTCCTAACCATCAAGGACCCAAAAAGATTTGGGTACCAAAATCTCTTTGATTTGTTTTGCAGGTATGCTTGAAGGCATCAAGTGTACTTTGGTACCTTGATTGCGGATGCTCCAAGCAAATAACTAAAGAAGCATCCAAGTTCTTAATCAATTCTTGTAGAAATGCAAGAATGAGTGTTGTTTTTGTAGGTACCCCGCATTTATGCAAAAAGAAAGGGGGAACATGCCATATATGAAGGAGGACATGGAAATAAGATCATTAAGGGTCATTCCATTCTTAATTTCAGCATATATAGAAGTGTATAGGTGTAGCTAATATGTTTCAAAAGCTCCACCTACTTCTTACATAAGCACTTCCCAACCTCTTCTCATTGCTATTTCTTTTTGCTAATGCCAAAAAGGGGAAAGATAGGAAGAAGTATATGCAACAAGATAGGGGGAATTATAGTTTGTAAAACATAGGGAGAATCATCTTTATGTTATAAACATTAGCATATACTTCTAGGTGTTTGTCATTATCAAAAAGGGGGAAATTGTTAGAACCTATGTCTTCATGGTTCATTCATTACAGGTTTTGATAAATGACAAACCAAGATCATAACCAAGATGAAGCAAAAAGAAATCAAGCAAACAAGTACTCAACCAAAGTGATCAAG
>JAKUCV010004322.1:0-19600 GCA_028386065.3 Turnera subulata
TTCGCCTCCACATGAAGCGCTTTTCCAAGGTCCTCGCCTTGAAGGGCCTCCGGATCCTTGGGTATTATTTTCGCCTCCACATGAAGCGCTTTCCAAGGTCCTCGCCTTGAAGGTCCTCCACATCCTCGGGAGTTCTTTTTGCCTCCACATGAAGTGCTCTTCCAAGGTCCTCGCCTTGAAGGGCCTCCGGATCCTTGGGTATTTTTGCCTCCTCCTGAAGCGCTTTTCAAGGTCCTCGCCTTGAAGGTCCTTTACATCCTCGGGATTTATTTTCGCCTCCACATGAAGCGCTTTTCCAAGGTCCTCGCCTTGAAGGGCCTCCGGATCCTTGGGTATTATTTTCGCCTCCACATGAAGCGCTTTCCAAAGTCCTCGCCTTGAAGGTCCTTTACATCCTCGGGAGTTATTTTCGCCTCCACATGAAGCGCTTTTCCAAGGTCCTCGCCTTGAAGGGCCTCCGGATCCTTGGGTATTATTTTCGCCTCCTCATGAAGTGCTTTCCAAGGTCCTTCGGTAGAGGTCCTCATGGAAGAGGTCCGCCCTCGGGTCCAATACCTCGTTCCCCCTCGAATCAAACCACGCTTTGAATATAAACATCTCATATGCAAAGTAGCATTCCATTCAAAAAATAAAAATCGTTAGTTTTCCTAAATGATTCAGTTAAATAGACTGCACTCAGCATAACATATTAAATAATTACAATTCACATGAACATAATATAATTAAATACATAATTCAGAGATGACAAATACTCTAGTTAATTAATCTTTGACCACATGGGCCAGCCATAATAGGCCATTAAAATTTTTTGGGCCTTGAAGGCATCCTGGGAATGCTTTGAGATTTAGATTGGTGGCAGGCTTGGGCCCGTTGAACATCTTGGCCCGTTGAGTGCTCGAGTCCACCATCAATTTTTCTTCTCTTTTTTCCCTTATCCTTCACGCATTTTCCTCTTTGCCCGTTACCCGTGGCTTGCTTCACGGGATCGCCTCCCGCAGACGACGGCAAATCGAGGGCATGGGTGATGGCCGCTTTCCTCCCCACAGCTTCCCTTCTCGGCAGCGTCGATGTGCTTTCGAAAAGGTGAGGCTAGTGGCCTCTGAGCGCCGACGAGCAGAGCTCTTCTCAAACGTTTGCAGCAACGGCGACTGGGGGCGCTTCCCACAAGAACAGAGGCAACTGGTGCTCTTTGTTTCCGTGTCCTCGGGCGCCAATGGTTTAGTCATCTCTCCTCCCACCGTCGACGAGACACCAGCTCCACGATACGACGATTTCTCTTGTTTTGCAGCCCCGCCTTGCTCCGATGGAGGCGTCTTTTTTGGCTTTGCTTGGATCCGACATTGGGAGTCAGCAACAACAGGTCCCGGTGGTGGCGTGCTCGGCAACCGCCTTCCTGCACGCGTGTCAGCTCGATGCATCCGGTAGTGCTGCGCCTCCACTTCGTCAGATCTCCGCGTGGTCAGTCATCATCTAGCATCAAAGCGGCCAAATCTGTTCCAAGAGTACTCCTGGCAACAGCCTCCCTTTCGGTTCTCTGGCGATGCACGTGATGAAGACGCGCTGTCGGGTTGTTTCACCCCGCTCTCACACCGTTGGTGGCTCTTTACTCCTCCAGCCTTTTGCAGGCGTCAGTGAGGTTGATTATACCGGGTATGCTCGCCATTTCACCGTAGTGCTCCTAATTTGGCTTTAATTCCTTTTGGTTTCAAGATCTGCACATGTTTAGGAATTAAATGCCGTAAGTTAGATAATTAAATAAATTTACCATAATCAAACATGTTTGCTTGTAAAATATGCTCGATCCGCTAGATCTGTCGGATTTGTTGATGCGCTGATAGTTGTTGGTTTATTGAATCTGTGCAATCTGAATCGTTGTCGTCTTTTGATCATTTGATGCTTGATTTGTTGATGTATTGTATGGTTGCTGGTTTGATGGATTGCTTGGCTTTCAAATCGTTCCCGGCAACGGAACCAAACTGATGTAAAACAAAATCAGGGGGTGCCTTTATTGATTGTAATTATCAATGATACATAGTAGAGAGAAAATCGGTAGAAACCGAGTGAGGGAGAGAGAGAGTCGGGGAAGAGAAAAATCCCCTTGGCTTTGATATTTTCTATGTATATATAGTACAAGGCAATGAGATTATGTTGTCCGCGTGTCACATTATCATTGGTCACGGTCGGATTTCCTGTTGATGAGCCGGCAGATAAGGTAAAACGGGCCTCCAAGTATTGGGCCTCGTCCACGGTCCGGGTCCTTGACCCTCCCTTCTTTGGGCCTGTACATAGGGTTGGGCCTATTTATATCAGTACATTAACTAAAATATTGTACATTTATAGAAAAAAATATCATATTTTCTTATATAATAATAGAAAATATATAAATTATTGGATGCTTGACTAATAAATATCAACTGATTGATGGCACAATGTACAAATTGAAAGAGAATATAAACTCAAAAGTAATTACATTTATTTTACAGACTTTGAAATAATAATCAAATGAAGATTTATTCGTATTGTTAATTCCTTAATGAAAATCAACTGTTGAAAATAAAAAGTTGAAATAAGAACTTGTACTTTTTGAAATAGTATTCAAACTTTGCATCATGTAACTAAAATCTATCGTCACACTAACCACCAACGCATAACTTTTAATAATATATTGCTGCTCTAATATCAAATATATATAAAGCGTATGATTGGCTCAAAAAAAAAATATAAAGTGTATGATTAATATGAATATAGATTTTCTGCACATGACAACATTATAACTCTTTACAAAATTGACATGCGATTAGGTCTAACCAAACATTCTCTCACCTGCTTTCATATTATTCTACAAATAGGGTTAAGAGATTCAATTTTGTCATAACTTATGCAACAAAAGATGCCTCTCGGGTAAATTAAATCTATATCAGTGCTTTGGTTTCAATCAAGTAATCGAAGCACCGGTTTATGTGTAGACGAACATGGATCTATCCGGTCAAAATTTTGGTTTCCTTCCATTAAAAGTTCTTATAATTAATCGTAAAAACATTAGTACCTTTCTTCACGTTACCCTGATTTAGCTAAATATCTAGCCAGCTACCTTGGTGGAGGGGGAACTTATCAATTTGTGGAACTGGATGCGGCTCTTGTCTCTTTCTTGGAGGTTTCCACGTTTTGAAATCTGTCAACTTTAATGGCTCAGCAACTATTTTGTGTATTTTAAGCCACAAAAGTTTTGTGAAATGAAGTTGATCATATACTAAACGTCAGTACTCAAGATAATATATACATAGTAGATTCTTATTGCTTTCATTTCTCAAATGTAAGGAAGTGTCTCTACGTTGAATGTGGTGCCATATGGTTGAAGAGGCGTTGGGAGTAATGTGTTATATTATATATCTACCTATAGTGAATGAAATGTGGAGGAGGCAAGAGTGAATAGGCATTGACCTGGTGCCATGGCATAGAGGTGCAAAAGCAATTTTGTGCGGTGGGGGAGGGATTCAAGGATCATTGCAAGCATGAAAAAGAAAAGGATCATTGCAAGTGAAGGACATTTATAAAATCCTAAAAGGCCACCCGTAATTAAGCTAATTAGTCCATCTAATGCGAAAACAAAGATCATGCATGTATTCGGCTGAAGTATTGAAGTTAATGTAGAAAATTCAGCTACCTAGAGCCGCTGCACTGCATGGAACACATCGACACACGCATCGATCACCCGAATGGAATTATTCTTTGCCGGCACTCCAGAAAAACACAGAATATGGCAGACAATCCATCCATTCACTGCTATTTCACGTCAACCCTCCATCATGAAAACGAATTATGAGAAAATTTGGTTCGATTGCAGCCAATCTCCTCATGCATATACGTATTTCATGAACCTCTAGAGCTATAGCTTGGTAGTCACTAGAAGCAAGGCAAGTACTCCATTTTCAAGGTGGAATGCGCTTAATGGCACTTAATTAATTATTATATATAACCACGCTATGATTATCTATAGTCTTAAAGTAGAAGAGAATCGGAGATACCAAAACAAGAGAGATTTTTAACTTCTGATGGAGGAAGGGTCTATCTTCTCTTTCTCGATAAAAAAAGAAAAAATATTGAATTCATGTTATGGTAGTACTGTCACTGCATAATAACAAGAACATTCAGGAAAAAAAAAAAAAGGCATCAATTACCGTTCCCATTATAGACAGCATAATTGGAAACATCCAACAATCATTAATGGGAAAGAAAATCATAACTATGCACTGTGAGGAGATGATGAAGACAAACATTACGGTAGAAATTAATCCAAGAAACTCGATGTGGCGTTGCTGCTGGGATATATGGTACTATTTTCCTTTCTCTGAAAAGTGGGGTAGTACTTTAATTCATTTATTTTTTTTCTTAAGCATAGGGAGGTTCTACTAATTAAAATACAAAATGAAAATAAATCCAAACAAATTAAATATGTTATTAGAAAAGATCTGGAATACATGATATTACCTTTGCTTTTCATGTATCTAAATGTCAACAATATTTATGAGTAATGACAATTTTCTTTTGGAGAACTATGAGTAATGACAATTAAAGATTCTAATACCCAAAGCATTGCGAGTGAGCCAGCCAAGTGTGACAATTATAACCTGGTCCTTCCCAGCATGGCAGGCAGCAAAAAGAGAATTCTTCTTGCAGTCCAAGAACTACCATTAAATTTATAGTGGACTGGTGGCAAGTTTACTATTTAAGGTAAAGAATAGAGACAAAAGTCAAGGAATGAAGGAACATCATAGTGAAGTGAAGCATATGGGATGGGAGACCATTACGAGGCAGTTACGGAACCATGCAACAAAGAAATTGGTCAAAAATAAATCCCTGGATTTTTGTTATTAATGACTGATTTTCTTCATGTGTAATCTCTAGTTTACTTGATTTGATGATGTTCCTTGATTCTAAACTTTTATACATACATTTTTCCTCGGTAAAAATGACTGTAAAGATCTTGAAAGAAATCGGGAAAGAGAAAACAAAAATTAAAAATATCTCCCGGTAAACTGCTGATATTATATATTGATGACCCAAAATATGGTTAACACTTGTGCTTTGCCATAATGGTGGACATATTTGAGCCATCCATTCTTCTGAAAAGAAAAGCAATACATTTATTTAGGGTGTCTATTGTGTGCAGCCCCACCCCACCCAATCTCTGACCACTAACAAGACAGCAGTTGATATATCCACATCTCCACATTTCCCACACCTGTTCCCCTGCTCTGATTTCACTAAACATATATATCCCTGCATGCTTCCATATGTAATCTAATCACCAACACACATTTTTCCTCCGTTTCTCTTTTTTAACTTTATTTTTTTTTTTATGAGGAACTTTATTTTTATTCTTTGTCTTCGATTTGTATAATCCACTAATTCTTGTCAATATTGATCTACGTCGACGACTGTACAAATTTTAGCTAGGCTTCGCATGCCATACGTATATAGTTAGCTATCGTACGTGAAAACATTTTTAGGCCTTCTTCCTACAAACTATAGCTAAAATAACATCAGACTTCATTGCTAAACATAAAATTTTGTCACTACCAACAACTTTTCTTTTGATCCTCGATCGCCATTGCAGTAACTTGGGAAGTACTGGGATTATATGGGGAATTGTTCATAGTGTTTTTTTTTTTTTCTTGAGAAAGTTCATGGTGTTCTTTGATTGGGTATATATATTCATTTTCACCGATGAGACATGAGGTGGTTTCGTGCTTAAGCCAAGAGGAAAAGGGGAAAAAGGTTTGGTCATGTCATGTAGCTGTTACACCGAGGAGACACAGTTTCACCTATACATCACAACAAGAAACAGTGTTAATTATCATAGTCTTCCATTCCTACATAGCAACAATACATTTACCAGACCACACATCTTTCCTAGACGAGAACCTCCTCTTGATATAAAATTCATCAGTTTTCGTAAGAAAAAAAAAGATTAATCCATCCATCGGTGATCTGATAAACAATATCTCCCATGATTTTTCTCTTACCTTCAATCTAACCTGTTTGTTTACACTCCTTTACTCTAACATACGATGCATATGAATATGATGCATACCTTTCTTTTTTTATGTTCTTTCAGTTACAACAAAACTGACTGTATGAGATTCTTAATATGCTGACCTTTCATATTGAGAAGTGTTTTTGTGTTTTCCTGCATGCCCCTCAGAAGAATGTGCCGTGTATTTGGAGTTGGAGTGACTTCTGTGAGTGTTTGCATTCAGCACAATAAGCCTAATGTCAAAACAAACACCACATCATTTGACATTGCAGTGCGTTTTCATCCCTATATATATATATATATATATGCATTACTTGGTTATATAAACTTGTTCTACAAGTTGAATATTTCTGGTTATATAACTACTTTTGTAATGTAACATTCATTCGTACATAATTAATTTCGTAACTTCAGTTTTAATGCTTTGACATCATAAATTACATAATTAACTCTCGTACATCAACATGTTTGCTTTATAGTGGGAAGCTATAATCAGTTGTTGATATATGGCTTAACCTATTTTTTTCTTATTTTTTAATTTTTGGGTATCTAATTGTTGGGAAATTATCGAGCTCTACTTCTCGTGCCAAAGAAAATGAGCACAATATCATTCTGTCACCCCTAAAACAAAGAATAAATATATTTTTTTATGAAAGCAGAACTAATCAAGAGAATAGAAAAGACAGTAATGCAAACAAAAAAAAAAACAAATATCTTCAATGACCTGTCAAAATTCAATTCGAAGGTCTAACCAGTTGTTCATTGAACTCAAAATAGTTGCACCAAAGGCGATAACAGATCTACACATATATATAGAAAAGCTAAGCTTTCTTTACACAAGTACAGAACTAATTAAGGGATCGGACAGATCACACTCTCTCTTCCTTCATACGAATCATATAAAATATAGATATATAAAGAGGCGACGGCACTCCTTTTTAGTTGTTATCATCTGTCACTTCAATGGCGTCACTTGCTTGGCCTAACAAGCTGCTGATGGAACGAGCTTTCACCATGCCAAGCTTCATCTTCTTCTTTGGCGACATCACAAAAAGCTGCTGCTGCTGCTGCTGCTTTTCATGATCATAATCCCCAGCAGCTTCACCCCCAACTTTAACATCTGATGGCACATCTCTTATTTCTTCTTTTTCCTCAAAGGAAGGGCTTGTTGATGATGGTATTATTGGATGGGACTCGGGTTTGATGTTCTTTGGTGGTGCAGTAGTGGTATTTTTGGTTGTGGAAGAACGGCTGCGAACACTATTCATGCTCCTTAGCCTACCTTTCCCCAAGTGATGCTCACATAGAGAGTAACCCACAAGCGTTTGCTGGCAGCACCTCCATCCTCTACCATTAACACGACTGCACCTCGATCCCTCCAGGAGTGCACCACCACCACCTCTCCCTCTCTTCCTGCCACCGCCACCACCACTTGTGCCGCCGCCGCCATCAACACTACCCTCCTCCTTGCTCTCCTTATTGTCTTCTTTAATATTATTCCCTAGTGCATTATTGCCATCTTGTGCCACGGATTTCTTGTTCATCTTTGTCTTCATCATCTTCTTATCTTTCTCCAACAATATTGTTTCTTCGGTGCCCGACTTCCTCTCCAAGCTCAACCCTCTTCTCTTCTTCAATGGAAATGCTGTCTCTCCCTCACCCCAACTCCCAACTGTTACAAATGCAACCAAACAACAACAACAACAACAAACAGCTGCAGTGACTTCCACGGTGAATATTTGCCTTCCAAGACCATAATTATGACGATTATTTACCTTGAGAGGACAGTGAAATAGTTGGTTGCTGATGAGGAGCCAAAGTTTCCCTTTCTGCACCAGAAAAACTACTACTCCCCTTGCTGAGCCCGGATCAGACCCGGAACATCCACAGCCACATACCACCAAATTGACAGCGAAGAGAGAACAAAAACCAGAAAGAAAAGGATATAGAGAATGAGTGCAGATGGGGGAGTAAAATGTGCACATCAAGTCTTTGGGACCATCCTCCCATGCTAACATGCACCGTATGGGCATATTAGGTGGCCAAAATAGAGGAAAAAATCAAGCACTCCCCAGAAATAGAATAGATGGTTAAAAAGTATTGGGGGGAAGGCTAAGCCACAACAACTACTGATCAAAACAACAACACCACCACGACAGTATTTCCAGGCACAGTCTTTGTTTTCTTCGGTTTACAAGTATTACATTTTGTAATGCCATGTGAAAATAAATTCGATGGGTCTCTCCCTTTTCACTTTTTTTTTTTTTTCTTCTTACTACTACTACTATGCAGAAGAGTTTCGTAAAAAGAAGAAGAGGGGATAGAAACAGGAAATTTTTAACTTTTTTTATAGGAAGGCCTTGGCTTTCTTACCCGGAATCATTGATGCTCCTCTCTCTCTCGTCTTTCTTTTCCAACAAAACCTGTAAAATCAAATGAGAAGAACCCACTAAGAGATCCACTCAATTGCACATCGACTAGTGCTTGTGCAATCGTAACTCTCCCTGGTGCAAAATTAACCCAGCAGAAGAGAAAGTGCACTACTATAACAACCCACAAAAATTAAATCATTAGAAAAGTCAAGACATAATTAAAAAAAAAAAAAGGAAACGAAGAAACAAAAAGTTAAACTGCAGAGTTGTTTTTGCTCCAGTACCAATACAGGAAAAGGGGCAATCACCGGCGGCGTACCTTGTTGTTGTCACCGGGAGGAGGGGCGATCGGGTGATTTGGTCGATCAGAGGGCGGAGAATCATGGAGGAGGTAAGAGAGCTTGTCAGCTTCTTGAGCGAGATGGTGAAGTGCGTTGGGGGTGGTGGTGTGGAGTTGAAGTTGCACCACCGGAGGAGAGCGGCTGAGGAGGAGGGGATCTGATAGAGGCACTGGAGATAGAGAAGATAGAGGCAAGGGAACCTGCCTTTTCCTGATCCTCATCGCCGGTGCAAGACACTCACTGATCAACAACCCACCAAAACTAATAACCCACTTCACCCCCAACAGCTAAAGGGGGTCCTCCAATTTCACAGAGCCAACAAAAAAAAAATGTAGAAAGAGAAAGAGAGGGAGGTGTGTACTATAGAGAGACTCTAGAGAGAGAGAGAGAGAATGGAGTGCAAATAACTCAAGAAAAATACTGTAATAGTGGCTACTACTACGACAATAACACACAATGAAAGAACAATTAAAAAAATTAGAAAAAGAAAAAAAAAAAACTTGTTGTGCTTTATTAATAACTTCTCTCCCTTTCTCTCGCTATCTCTCCTTTCTCTCACTAACTTTTTTTTATTTTGTTGCACCACAACGCCACAGAAAGCAAAGCAAAGGAATATAGAGAGAGAGGGAGAGGGGTAGGGGTAAATAACCACAGCAGGAGGAGTTGTAGTAACAAGGTAATGGGTGGTGTGCACGTGCGGGATGGGGGGTTATGCACGTGCGATTAACTGGTTAAATGGGTGGAAGGTTAAAAGAAAAGAAATTAGGGAATCACGGAGAGGGAAGGAGACAGGGTACGGACGAGGGGGTGCCAGGGTGGAGCCGAGAGGGACACATTTATATATACATACACTATCATGGGGAGATTGGGAGTGGGTATCTCTCCCTCACTCATTCTTTCCCCTCATTAAAAAAATAAAAAAAAATTATTATTCTACTATAATTATAACCCATAGCTACCGGCACAAACACAACAATGATCCACCCTATCTTTTAAGTATTTCTTAATTTAATTAGGTCTTCCAAGCAATTAACTAACTCTCACCCATTCATTAACAGCCTTGATTAAAGTTTTGGTATGTCTCTTTTAATTTCTCGTTTGGTATCCCCATCCGACGCGAATCGTGCACCTGGTGATTGGTGAGTGAGTTTCTACGTGCAGGATTTTCAGCATACACAAAGACTCAAACTCGAGACCTCGCTGAAACCAAACCAAAATAATTACAACTTAGACCAAATTAAAAAATAATTCCATTTGTAGTGGTTTTAAGGAATTAAAATATTTTTTGGAAAAAAATCATAAATGTCAAAAAATAAGATCATAAAAAATTAAGATCTCTCGATTAAGGATGCTTGTGGATCTCATAAAACTTTTGAAAGACTTTCCCATTCAATTATCAATTCGTATAGCAAGCTCGATCCGACTTGTCAAAAAAGTGTTCTCAAGTTTCGAAAAAAAAAAAGTTCTCGAGTTTGGCTCAATTAAGCTCATTAATATGGTAAGTGAAGAGGTCTTGTACATATGATACTCACAAGCTTAAATTTTCAAGTTTTCTGTATCCGATCCAAGTGTGGAGGTTAATATGGGGCAATTTTATTACTTGGGCGTGACAATTAAAGCTCGACTGATGGTTTGATTTGTGCCTTGTGTATGGACAACAAAATGTTGGAAGGGCCATCTCTAGTTATTAGTGTGATGGTACCCAATTTGATTTGTTACTTCCGTGTGACCATTGATTTAAAAAGAAAACGTTCCATGCTCTTAAAGATCAGACCACACATCTAGAAAGCCTAAGAGAAAATTGACCCAATGGATATCTTACCTTGTAGAATCAGTTTGACCTTGATTATAAAAGAAACGGCCATGACTAGTTGTAGGTTTTGAGTGATCAAAGAAGTAAGATTGTTGGAATGATTCTCATATTATGTCAAAAGTTTTTTTTTTTTCAGTAGGGACCTCCTTCTTATGTTGCTGAGTTTCTTGTGAGCTCCCCACACATGAAGATGCATGGTTGGATTATTTATTATGATTGCTGCAGCTGCATTTTAGAGATCTAGAAACCTAATATATATACTTGGAGAACAAATTGTCAAATGCTAATCAAAGTTATGTAATACGCAGGGAAACCATCTTAATTCTTGTAGCAACCAATAAAGATCCCATGCAATAAGATGGATTGCACCCAGCAAAGAAAACCCTCTGGAAAATAAATTCCTCCTTAAGGTCTGGATCATGCTTTTACATATATGCCTCTTGGATGGAAATAGTGGCGGGCAATGACACACAGACCGAAAATCACACTAATATATATTGGGTTTTTTTTGCCAAAAAGATTTCCTCCTGCATCAGAATCTCAAAATATCTCTCAGTTTCCTTCTAATTCTGAAAGGAATTTGGAAGACTTTTGTTCATGGAACCGTTGAATACCATGGATACTTTATATCAAAAAAAAAAAAAATACCATAGATGCGGGCTACAAAGGATACTAGAGGTCCATTGGTTCCATTCTTACCGCATGGTTTAGTAGATTTGGTTGAATATAAGGAAACAAGGTTGCTCACTTACTAAAGGATACTAGAGGTCGATTGGTTCCATTCTTACCACATGGTTTAGTAGATATTTTCTTTTGGTTGATTGGAATAAACAAAAAATTACATCAAAAAATCTCTAATGACTCGAGCGTCCGAGGCGTCTGCTAACAAAGAGGAGATACAAAAATCAGGAGGATTATCTAGGTGACGAAGCTCATCATGGAGGCTTAAACCATGCTTTGCAAGACAGTCCGCAACAAAGTTCTTCTCACAAAAAATGTGCCGAAAAGAGGCAGTCCATAGTCTTGCAATCAACTCACGCAAGCACTCCATTAGCGGGAGGTTCTCCAACCTTGATACGGTTGGCTGGGTAATGATGGTTGTGAGTTCACTACAATCCATCTCCACAATAAGGAGAGAGATGCCACGACCCCATGCAAGGCATAGGATGTCATACACAGCCCATAACTCAGCTAGGAGCGGACTACAAAGTCGAAGGCCATGCACAATGCCGGTTACCCATTTGCCATCGGGCGAACGAATGACTCCATCTCCCCCTGATTAGGCAGGGTTCCTACTGAAGGCTCCATCTGTGTTTGCCTTAAGCCAGGCATTTGGAGGAGGGGACCACCCTAAAGGCGCTGGAGGCGAAGTTGTAGGAGAACTAGTGGAGGCTTCTGTATATCTATCACGCCATATAGAAATAGCATATTGGACAATCCTGTCAGCAGCTAAGCCCACCTCCACTTGATCATTGCTTGGGTTGAATATGATCTCATTCCGTTGCTTCCAAATAATCCATAACCCAACTCCGAAGGTTAGGGGCCATGGGCATCTAGTTCCAAGTCGGGGCGACCAGTGCAGAATCCGCCCTAGCCACTCCTTCAGATCCGAGCCTGCAAAAAACATGGACAAGTCATTAGGATGTAATAAGGCACTCCAAATATTACTAACAAACCTGCAGTCCCATAGCGCTTGAAGAATAGATTCGGGGTGTTGGGAACAATGAGGACAAAGTGGAGACGTCTCTATATGCCTTCTCACACGGTTAGTATTCGTGAGAAGAGCATCCTGAGCCACCTGCCAAAGGAAGGTTCTGATCCGTGGCAAACCCTTCCATTTCCACACAGACCTCCAAATATCATGTCTAGGGGTGAGATAGTTTCGAGTAATAAACTCATAAGCCGATTTAACAGACACATTACTAGAACTAGATTGTTCCCACATTACAATATCATCATGACCATTAGGTTGTGGAATAGGCAATAAAGCTAGAATACCCAAGATAGTTGGTGGCAAGTATTCCTTGAGTGAGTCATTATCCCAACTTCCATCATGTCGGGCATAGGATAGAACCTCACGAAAGTGTTGGTCCTTCGGCACAGTAGTGATAGCATGTGAAAGAAGATCACCACAGTCCCCAAGCCAGTTATCAGTCCAAAACATTGTATTTTGTCCATTGCCTACAATCCATGAGGAGCCTCTTTGAAGAGTAGGCCAAGCTTTACAAATTCCCCTCCGTACATGGGAACAACCTGCTCCGGCCTTCATTACGGGGAGAAATCCATCTATGGCATCGTATTTGGCTTTCAAAAGCCTGACCCATGGTAAATCTGGTTGAGTCAAGAACTTCCATGCCAACTTGACAAGGAATGCTTCATTAGCTATACGCAAGGTTGTTAAAAACGAGTTTTCACGTAAACTCAAAATGGCCCTGTCAAAAACGTAACGTAGAATCGTAAGAGCCCACAAAATTTAATTTTTAATTTTAATTGGATTCATAAGTGGAACAATTCATAAAATTCATCCCACAAATATTGTCTCTCATCAAAATTCAACCTACATATATACCTTAAATAATATAATTGGAATATAACCTAAGTTAACAACAAACCACACCATTAAAACAACAAATTCAAAGTTAAAATACATATTGTCTAATCAAAATACTAAACAAAAGTACTTCAAGTGCATAATATTCAAAGTAAATATAGCAATACAACATTACTAATACAAATACTCAACTTGCGCATCATGTAAATTCTCATCATCAATATCACGCCCATATCCATTGAAATTATGGAGATCACCACCACCTAAAGCATCATTCGTACTACTAGTAGCACGAACATCGCATACCATATATTTCCAGACCAAAAATTAAACACTTGCAAAATATAGTACTTGAAAACAATGTATGTGTTAGATAGTTGAACAAATTGCTCATAATATAAAACAGGTGGCAAAAAAGCTTTCTCCAGTTTTATAAAGTTAAGAGGTCCAGTACGTGTACATTATACTACCAACATACAAGTTTTAAAAAATGGATAAATCTGCTGCTAACTAAATTAGGGGGCTAAGCCTGAATGTATAAATCTCGTAGAGTTGTTTAAGAGAAAAAATTGTACTAAATATTGTAAATAAGCATTTTGCCACTATATCAAAGTGTTCATTTCAGTTTTAAATATCATAACTGAAAGTTAGTAAGATTCCAACAGTAACATGAATCCCATAAACTCTAGTAGGAGCCACTTAAATATTACCGTATAAAACTTGAAAATCTCAATGAAAATCTTAATAAAGATAAAAAAAGAAAGCTGCAATATGCATATGGGCTATAGCAACCGGGGATGGCATTTAGAGGTAAAAGTTGCATACGATCAATTAGATAAGATAAGTGTCAGATACCATGAGCCTATGGATAATTATCTGCAACAATGGGCTTATCAGTATCACACTCTGTTTAGTCTGGTAAACATCCATTAGCCAACAACAATGATGAGATTTATCTAGATTCATAATACACTCTTTGCACTAAAAATTGAAAGTGGGTGTGATTATATTTAGAAGTAAATTAAAAACAAAAAAAAACATGGGAGGGAATAAAAGAAGCTTACCAAATACCATTGCTCCACGCCTCCACCCAAGAACAAGAAGGTTCAATGCTCTCAACTCTTGCAGATGTAGGCGAACTAGCGAAGAGTAATGTTTAAGTGAATTAAGCAATTGACAAGCATGGAGAAATAGAAAGAATTGGAATATATATATATATATATATATATATATATATATATATATATATATATATATATGTATGTATATGTGTGTATATATATGTGTATATATGTATATACCTAGAGGAGGAGGAGCCAAAGATGAAGGAGGAGGAGGAGGAGCCCGCGGTGGTGCTCTAGAGGCGGTGACAGTGAGGAGGTGAGTTGAGAAAGGGGAATTAGGGATTAGGATGAGTTTTTTTTTTTCATTTTGGTACTTTTCTCCCCGACAGTAAGCCATTAACAAAGGCCAACTTTTTTTATTATTATTTTGAACCGACAAAATGAACTCGGTCAGACTTGGTCGAACTCGTCGAGTTTAACGAGTTTACGAGTTGACTCACGAGTTTGACCGAGTTTGACCAGAATTCGATTTTACACACGATTTAACACGAAATAGGCCCCTAAAAACGTAAAATCGGTCTTTTTGACGAGTAAAAACGCGATTTTAACAACCATGGCTATATGCATAGATCTGAGCCCTAGCCCTCCATGTGCCTTTAGTTGACAAATTGTCTCGCATTTGACGAAGGAGGGCTTATGCTCATCAGGAGTAGAGCCCTACAGAAATTGACGTGTCTTCCTGTCAACCTCATCAATAATACCCACTGGAATAGGCAGCATCTACAAGGAGTAAGAAGGAATAGCCTGCAAAACAGATTGTGTGGGTGTCAATCTTCCAACAAAAGAAAGAGAATGATTTTTCCATTCTTTCAGGCGCTCATCAACTTTGTCAGTGATGAATTTAAAGATTTTTGAGCTGGTACGACCATGAATGAGAGGGATGCCAAGATACTTCCCTAAATTATCCGTTAGGGGTAATACCACACTTATTGCTAATTGATGCTGCTAGACTTGAGGAAACCTTCTATAAACAGAAGATCCTGGATTTGGATTTGTTGATTCGTTGACCAGAGCTAACATAGAAGAATTTCAGGCAGTTTGTGATAACATCTGCTTGCTCAAGAGTAGCCTCTGCAAAAAGAACCAAATCAGCAAAAAACATATGAGAAATATCAGGATCCAAACTACCCACTCGCATAGGTTTCCAAGAAGGAAACAAGGTTGCTCACTTACTAGTACACAAAGATGTTTTATCAAAAGGAATCTTGAGTTTGAGTGGTGAGTTCGACTCTTGGAAACAGATGCTAAATTTTATGATTCCTATTACACCTTGATCTGAAAGAGCTTGGGTCCGCTAATGTCCCGTAAATGTGGGCTGACCTAAGATATGAGCACGAAAACAAAGATGTTTATTATGCAGCAATACCATTTTTCATTGAGAAATCCAAAACTCAGAGAAAGAAGCTAGAACCAATTATTTGAGGGACATTAAATTAAATAACAAATTGTATTTAAATGCAGCTGTGAACACCCAAATTTGACCCATGTATTTTCTACTAAAATTAGATTTTGAACATGTTCGAACTTAGGATTAACGAGATGATTTGGTCCTAGGAGTAAGGCACGTCAAGAGTTTATTTTAGTGGAAATAATACATTTTGGTGATTTGAGCCCTTGTATATTGGAATGCTAGGATTAATGAGATGATTTAATCTTAGGGTAAAAATATATAATAAGGTTTATTTACACTAAAATGTGCTTATTTCATTACTTGGGCCTTCTATCTATCTTTAATCTAATTTTAATAAGATGATTTATCTTTGGGTTGAGGATGGGTTAAAGGGCCCAAGTTAATGAATCCTCCAGAGTTTGATTAGCCCATTAACACATTTCTTGAAGGTTAATTTTAGCTCTGATTTTCGTGGAAAATCAGAGTTAAATCATCATTTAATTAGATTTTGTGTTTTTGGTATGATTTTGCTTAAAATGGGTGTTAATGCGCAATCAATTAGTTATGGAATGATTTTGAGGAGTAATCATCAAGTAATGGAGTGATTCTGGGTCGATTACGCGGTAGGATCAAATCAGGAAAAAATTTGGGGGATTGGGGGCTTAAAAAAGGAAAGAACGCGTGAAACCGAAAGAGCCGGGCGGCCATCTCGGGATGACCGCCAGGTCCTCAGGGATGACCGCCAGGTCCTGGCGGACATGGGCGCCTAGAAACTGATTTTTTGCCGATTTTCATTCCTAATTCGATTCTACACGGTTTTGGCCCAGATTTTCAGCCAAGATCTTCATCATTAGAAGGTCCACGCCCCTGCACTCACCTAGAAAACTATAAATAGGACATCCCATTCACATTTTAGGGGACACACAATCTTTCTCACACATACACCCATAAGCCTTGAGTGTTTGGAGAAGCTCTACCTATCCAAGTCTATAAATACATTATTAGGCAGAAACTCTGGAGAAATTTCGTGGGAGGCATCAACAGTAGTCCATCAAGGAAGAGTAAAGAAGAGGATCAACCATTGAGCTTCGAAGTGGAAAGAAGGTGGGTGTAGAACTCAACCCATTGCAAGGAGCTAGAGGAGGGCTACAAGAGGTAACACTAAACCTTATTTTGATTAATCCTTGTTGATTATATGCTGATGCTTTTGATGATGTAAGTGGCCGATTTTTGCCATGTTTAGAACTACGTGGCTTTGACCCCGATCACTCGGGTACGTAGGTAGTCTCTGTTTTACAATGGGATGCAAGCCAAATCTTCTTCTTCTCTCCTTCTCTTTATTTTTCACATATGCACACTTGCACCAGGCACAGTTGCATTTTACAATTGCACATAGTCTCGACCCAACACGGATGGATGCCTAATACCTTCCCATCCGTGACGAACCCCCGGTCCCATGACTTTGGTTCACTACGACCATGTAGGCTAAAGGAGTCACACTAAGGTTTTTCCCAAGTTTTTTCCTTAATAAAATTTGGGAGACGACTCTAATGTTATGGGATTGACCCGAGGAAGAAGGTGAAAAGATTAGGCGAATAGGCCCAAGTGATTTTGGGTCGGGTATTCACAGTTGGCGACTCTACTAGGGAAGTAGTGGGTTCAAGAGACTTTGTGCAATTGTTGAATTTTATGTGCCTTTTACTTGTCATCATAAGTGCCTTGCATTCATGACAATTGATATGAAGCCTTTACCGTAAGAGGGCGAGGGAATCCAAATCTGCTACATGCATTCCTTAAGCGATAGTGGTTTGAGTGAACCCGTTTCTCGATGCTTAGCAATGATGGGGATTAATTGGCCTTGGACCTCACGCGATATCCTTTATCTCATGTGAGTAGGTCAGCCTATTCCCTAGTGGCAATCTTTTGACCCCCAACCAGCTGCATACCCTGAGCATCTCATGCATATTGAATCAATAAGTGGTATGTGCATTTTTGTGTGATTATTATTGTGGATTTGTTTATGTGTAAATAGAGTGTCTTTATTTATTGTGTGATATGTGTAATTAGTGGGACCGCTGTGCCAACTCTGCGTAGGGGCAATATTGCATAGTGTAATTTGATGAGTCAGGTAAACGAACCCTAGAGATGTAGGTATATATATCTAAGCCGATGATAAATTTTTGGTGTTGTTGCCCCAGTTGACATACATGTCCTGTTGGTCTACCTTGTTTTAGGGAATCCCCATTTGCATATATTGAACATTGCATGACATGATTTTCAAATGAAAAAAATCGAGTCGAGGTCCATCGTCTTTGTTGAAGCTTGAGTTTTCTCAAATAAAAAAAAAGGAGATTGTTTTCAAAGAAAAGAAACATCTTTTGCGAGTATATTCCATCATGTTTTCCACCTATTGTTGTTTGAAATAAAACAGAGCCTAAGTCTAGGATTCTTGATGGCCATGAACCGAATTGACTGAAAATCCTACCTTTAGGACACCATGAGTGGAAAAAACTAATTTTTCAATTCCACAAATTGCCATGATTAAGGGGAATTTTGTTGATGGATGACCAATGATGACTCTTGGAGTTTCAAATTTTCTATGTTGCTCAACCCGACATTTGTTTTTCCGAACTCCCTATGCCTGTTTCTTTTTTCGAAAAAATCTTGGCGTCAACATTTACATTCTAGAACAAATTGCCAGGCCTTTTCAAAGTGAATTTCTCATATAGATGCTCGATAAAAGATATGATGTGGGCCCTGTTTGCTCAAGCCCGCAAACCAATAGAAAGCCTACCCGGTAGCATTATCCCTTGGTAACCCTCTTTGAGCCCATGACGTGATAGCCAGACTTTCTTTGATTACCCACATCGACTCACCTTTAGCCCTTGGAGGCTTCTCTACGGCTATCATATATTTCCCTTCCAAGAATCATACCTTCTTCAAAACCCATTAGGAAGATCTCACTCCGAGCTTTTATCAAAGAATTTTTTATTGATGACAAGTGCACATGAGCCTCAACTTTTACACATCCAAGATGGTTGATGCAACGAATCGCTCCAAGAGCAGTATAAAAGGCCGAAGTGTACACACGGAGGAATAGCCGAAGCCATTCACCGAAAGTCGTTCAAATATATCGAAGAAAAATCATCAAAATTTTCCAAAATTGATTTTGGGAAATCCAAACAGCAAAGAAGCAAGTGTAGCAATTGATTTGGAGCAAGAAGAATTTCCTCAAGAAGGTCAAGCCAAGTTGGATGTTATCTCAAGAATTGTGCTTTAAGAATATCTTTTGTTTTCTTGATGGGAGCTCACTCAAGGCCTTTCCTAAGATGTCGTTTTGAACTTTGAATCCCTTACTATCCTTCTTTAATAAACCTATACACATGACCCCATTACAACCCTCAATGAAAGACCTATTGATCCTTTTGAGAGTATCTATACATAATAGTGGAGTTTAGACCTGGGATTTGCCTATGGGATTTCTTTTTGAAAATTTCATGACGTCAAATCATACTCACATATGGGATCTTTCTTTGCTCAAGTTTTTATTCTAAAATGTTTTTTTATAAACTCCTAAGGGTCCTCGATTGGATGTCTTGATCTAAGTTCCCTTTAGACGGTGATTTGGTAAAGAATTTCAAAACCTTTGATTTAAAGCGTCTTATTACTACTGGTTTTGGCCATTCATGGGGTCCTTGTTGAAAAAAAAACATATATTCATGGCCATTGAGAGTCCTTCACGTGAAGCTTTTGTGATTTTAGATGGCTAACTAGCGTTTTTCGAGTTTCTTAACTTCCACCTTCGGCTTGAATGATTTTCATTGCTCATGCATCATACTAGGGGCACGTGCATCCAGATGCACTATGTAGATAGCACTTGCATCCATACATACAGAAGTAGATAACGCTTGCATTCGGAGTGAAAAATAGAAAGAGAGAAAGAGAACAAGTGGAAGAGGAAAAACAACATGT
>JAKUCV010004323.1:12224-25872 GCA_028386065.3 Turnera subulata
ATCTTGTACCCGTATGTAGAATTCGTAAGTCATACAATCCTCAACATACGCTAGTCTTATTTTATTATTACAACCCAACCATAATAATAAACGACTAGGGACTTTTAAGAATATACATATCAAATACATATACACTAGGGTAATATATATGTGCAAGCGATTATCTCATAATCATATATATAGGTATAACCTCAAAAAATGTATACATGAATACAATCATCCATAGATTGGCTTTTGGGCATATTACTAACACTTGTGCCCATCACCGCCGGGCATGGCGGCCATCCAGGCGATGACCGTCGGGCAGGGCAGTCGTGGGTGTCCTACAATGATTTTCCCCCCGATTTTGTTTCTTTTTTGATCCCACGCAGTTTTGGACCAGAATTTCCGGCATAATCTTCACCATTATGCAGGTCCACGCCTCTAGGCTTCCCAGAAAACCATAAATAGGAGTCCTCACACACATTTTAGGGGACACACAATTTTTCTCTCATATACACCCATAAGCCTTGAGTGCTTGGAGAAACTCTACCTCTCCAAGTCTACGGATACATTCTTAGGCAGAAACTCTGGAGAAATTTTGTGAGAGGCATCAGTGGTAGTCCAGCATGGAGGAATCAAGAAGGAGGACCAACCATTAAGCTTACAAGTGGCAAGAAGGTGGGTGTAGGACTCAACCTATTGCAAGGAGCTAGAGGAGGGCTACAAGAGGTAACACTAAACTCTTTTGATTGATTCATTGTTGATCATATGTTGATGTTTTTGATGATGTAAGTGGCCAATTAGTGCCATGTTTAGAACTACGTGGCTTTGACCCCGGTCACTCAGATACGTAGGTGGTTTCGGTTTTACAACGGGAAGCAAGCCAAATCTTCTTCTTCTTCCCCATTCTTTTATTTTCCACACTTGCACACTTGCACAAGGCACACTTGCATTTTGTAATTGCACATAGCCTCGACCCAACACGAATGAGTGCCTAACACCTTCCCATCTGTGATGAACCCCCGATCCCATGACTTTGGTTCGCCATGACCATGTAGCCTAAAGGAGTCACATGAAGGTTTTTCCCAAGTTTTGTCCTAAATAAAATTTGGGTGGCAACTCCAATATCATGAGATTGACCCTAGGAAGAAGGTGGAAGGATTAGGTGAATAGGGCCAAGTGATTTTGAGCCGGGTATTCACACCTACCTAATTATTCTAATGAATTGGAGAATCTTCCATTGGAATGGCATATGAGCTAGCGATGGAAAATATGCAACCTTGATTTAGAATGTTTAAGATATGGCTTTGTTGAACTATTTGTTTATGTTAATTTTTGTCTTAAAAATTAAAATATAATAGAAAGGTTAGCCTGCCTTACCTCTAATAAGTTGTCATGTCGATCACCTATTATAGTATTATTCGATCACGTACGGTCATTAAAAAATTTGAGTATCCTACCTTAAAACCCAAAGTGTAGAAAAAACCATTACACGATTAATATTTTCTTTACCAACTAACCATTACATTGTCTGTATTACTATTGAAAGGATGAATATCAGAATACCAAAACTAGGTATGCTTGATGTGTATTTGGAAGTCCTACTAGTACAAGAGTTCTAAAGACTAATACATATCAGAACACTAACTGTATTGCTAACTATAAACAAAACCATATTGTTTACTATTGTCATCTATTATTCCCCCGCAATTGGAGGGTAGTTGAACCAACCAAACTCAAATTGGACCTTAACTACAGGAAAGTTGAAGTTCTATGAGACTTAGTAAAAATATTGGCTAATTGCTTGGTGAAATCTACATGAAGAACTTGAATTTGCCCTTGCTGAACCCGTTCCTGAATGAAATGGAGGTTGAGCTCTAATTGCTTAGTTCGTTGATATTGCAGTGGATTGTTGGCTATGAAGGGTGCAGACATATTATCGCAATGGACAACAATCGGCTTCAAAGGTGGACAACAAAGTTCATGCAGTAGGCTGCGCAACCAGGAGACATCAGCGACTACACTAGCAAGAGCACGGTACTCTAATTTGGCACTGCTGCGAGACACTGTGGCTTGTTTCTTTGCTGACCAAGAAACTAGGTTTCCACCTAGGAAAACACAGAATCCTGTTGTTGATCACCTAGTGTCTACACTGTTAAATATCCAACACCAATTGGATTGCTTTTGTTTGTTATCTAATCTAGTGAAAATTGGGTGGATTAGCTTTTCACTTAATTATCTAGAATAGATCTTAATTATCCTTATTAGTTATCTTACCTACTTATTTATCTAGATTAGGTATTAGTTATCTTTATCTTTACAGGAGTTTCCTATTTTCTAAGTTAAGTTGTTAGTTCTTGTAGCCTATATAAAGGCCTTGCTTCTCAATGGAAAAAGCATCACAAGCTTTCTAGCTTTTCTCTCTAGCATTCAAGCATTTCTCTTTGAGTGTTCTGAGAGTGTATTCTCTCTATTCTAAATTGTTGTCTTGTTAGTTTTTGTGAGTTTCTATCTTTCCCAACTCGGGTTCTGCACAACTTGCATGTGCAAGTTAGTCTTGCTTAGTCTCAGCACAGTTTGCCTGTGTGACGAGGTTGGTAGCGTGAAAGGTTAGTGCTTAGTGCAGCGCATTGTTCATGTTGTGATAGCGGAACTTTGTTCAACAATCTGGTAGCGGAGTAGGTCCTTCTTTGGGAGATCACGTAGCGGTGTTTTGTGAGAATCTTTTGTCGATATAATGATCGATCTTCAAGTTATCGACGCAATGGAGAAGCTCAACAACAACAACTGTAGTTCGTGGTCAACCTGCATGATGTCCTACTTGCAAGGACAAGATCTGTGGGAAGTGGTCAATAGTACCGTGGTAGCACAACCAGTAGGCACAAACGGAGAGTTGCGAAAGTGGAAGATTAAAGTGGGTAAGGCTATGTTCTCTTTGAAGACAACAGTAGGGAAGGAAATGCTGCAATGCATACAGAAAGCTGAAACTCCGAAAGTAGCTTGGGATAAACTTGTCACTCTATTCTCTAAAAAGAATGATACGATGATTCAAATTTTAGAGAACGAGTTGTTGTCGGTGACACAAGGCAACATGACAATAGCACAATACTTTCACAAAGTGAAGCTCTTGTGCTGTGAGAATTCGGGGTTGGATCCAGAAGCATCTATTGGTGATTCCAGGATGAAGAGGATTCTTATCCATGGTTTAAGGCTGGAATTTGGAAGCTTTATTTCTGTTATACAAGGTTGGCCAACACAACCATCACTTGAGGAATTTGAGAATTTGTTAGCTAATCAAGAAGACTTAGCTAAACAAATGAGAGGAGTCTCGCTGAAGAATGAACAAGAGGCACTCTATGCAAAGAAAAGCAAGTGGAATTCCAAGCAGCATGGTGGTGATGCATCCAAGAAGAATGATGACAAGTTTAAGAGTCATCATGGTGACTCGAGCACTCGCGTAGGAGGCTTGAAGAACTATTCTAGTGGAAGGCGGTTCGAAGCAAAGTGTTACAACTGTAACAAGAAGGGACACATAGCGAAAGACTGTTGGTCTAAGAAGAAAGCCATGGAAGGCAACGCTGCCACATTCGAATATGAAGAAGAATGGGATGCTGAAGCATTATTTGCCATTGAAGACGAAGAATTTGCATTTACGGCAACAACACAAAATTAAATCGATTATGAGAACGACTGGATTGTTGACAAAGCATCTGCATGGCGGTCCTCAGAAAAGAACGCACTGCTAGATTCAGATAGTTTGAAAGAGACAGTGGAGTCTTCTCAAGTTCAGCTAAGTTTAGAAGAAGCTGAAGTTTTAAAAGATGGTAGAGATGGTGTAGCTGTAGCTCAAAGTCCTTGGAGAACAGGTGTGCACCAAAGGCCAAATGAAGAAGCTAGGCCGCATGAAGAAGGTGAGCCAAGTGGTGATAGCGAGCCGAGTGAAGGAGGCGAGCTAGGTGCAGCTGAGCATGAAGAAGGTGAGTCAAGTGGAGATAGTGAGTCAAGTGAAGAAGGCGAGTTGGTTGCAGCTGAACCACCAGCTCAACCTAGAACATCGGTAAGACCTAAGAAGCCAAATCCCAAGTATGCCAATGCTGCTGTTGTAGAAGATGTGAAAGAACCTGAGAGTTTTGAAGAAGCATCTTTGAGCTCAAGATGGATTAAGGCTATGGAAGAGGAGCTTGCAGCATTGGATCATAACCAAACTTGGGAGCTTGTGCCACTGTCAAGAGGAGTAAAGCCTATTTCCTGCAAATGGGTTTACAAGATAAAGCGTTGCACAGATGGATCGATTGAGAGGTATAAGGCTCGTTTGGTGGCTCGAGGATTCTCTCAACAGTATGAACTAGACTACGATGAAACGTTTAGTCCAGTCGCAAAGCTTACAACTGTAAGAGTTCTACTAGCACTTGCAGCTAGTAAGAACTGGATCCTATGGCAGATGGACGTGAAGAATGCATTTTTTTGTGGGGAGTTGGATCAAGAGTTCTACATGAATGAACCAAAGGGTTTTGAGAGTCAAGATCATCCCGAGTATGTATGTAAACTCCGGAAGGCTTTCTATAGACTAAAACAAGCGCCAAGTGCCTGGTATGGAAAAATTGCTGAGATTTTAGTCTATGGTGGTTATGATGTGCAACTGCAGACTCTAGCTTGTTTGTTAAAGCTAGTGGAGGGAAGTTAGCTATAGTGCTGGTCTATGTGGATGATTTAATCCTCACAGGAGATAATGAAGAGGACATTCTCCAGACAAAGTAGAATTTGTTAGTACGCTTCCAGATGAAAGAGCTTGGGCTTCTTAAGCACTTTCTTGGTCTTAAAATTGACCGTACACAAGAAAGTATCTTTCTTCATCAGCAAAAATATTGCAAAGATTTGCTGAAGAAATTCAAAATGCACGATTGCATACCAATATCAACACCTATGGAGCCAAATGCTAAGTTGTATGCTCATAAAGGAAAAGATTTGGAAGATACAACGATGTATCATCAATTGGTGGGTAGTTTGATATATCTGGCTCAAACAAGACCAAACATCTCCTATGCGGTCGGTGTGATGAGCCAGTGTATGCAAAACCCAAAGAAGCCTCATTTGGAAGCAATTAGAATATTCTTGAGATATGTAAAGGGTACATTTGATAATGAAATTCTGTACAAGAGAGGTGAAGATTACAGATTAGTTGGCTACTGTGATGCTGATTATGCAGGTGATCATGGTACCCGACGTTCAACTACTGGGTATGTTTTTAAACTCGGATTTGGAGCAGTTTCCTGGTGTAGTAAAAGACAACCAACAGTGTCTTTATCCACAACAGAAGCAGAATATCGAGCTGCAGCAGTGGCAGCTCAGGAGAGCACTTGGCTTGTGTAGTTGTTGAAGGATTTGCATCAGTCAACTAATTATGCAATTCTTTATATTGTGATAATCAATCAGCAATACGTTTGGTTGAGAATTTTGTGTTTCATGCAAGGACTAAACACGTGGAAGTTCATTATCACTTTATCAGGGAAAAAGTCTTTGAAGAAGAAGTGGAGCTAAGACAGGTGAAGACTGAAGATCAAGTCGTAGATGTGTTCACAAAAGGCTTGAGTGGAAATAAGTTTGAATACTTCTGTCATCAGTTCGGCATGGTGGAAAGAGCGAAAGTTGGTATTGAGGGGGAGTGTTAAATATCCAACACCAATTGGATAACTTTTATTTGTTATCTAATCTAGTGAAAACTCGGTAGATTAGCTTTTCACTTAATTATCTAGATTAGATCTTAATTATCCTTATTAGTTATCTTTCCTAGTTATTTATCTAGATCGAGTATTAGTTATTTTTATCTTTGCAGGATGTTATTAATTTCCTATTTTCTAAGTTAAGCTGTTAGTTCCTGTAGCCTATATAAAGGCCTTGCTTCTCAATGGAAAAAGCATCCCAAGCTTTCTAGCTTTTCCCTCTAGTATTCAAGCATTTCAATCTGAGTGTTCTGAGAGTGTGTTCTCTCTATTCTAATTTGTTTTTTTGTTAGTTTTTGTGAGTTTCTATCTTTCCCAACTCGGGTTTTGCGTAACTTGCCTGTGCAAGTTAGTCTTGCTTAGTCTCAGCACAGTCTGCCTGTGTGACGAGGTTGGTAGTGTGAAAGGTTAGTGCTTAGTGATGCGTATTATTCACGTTGTGATAGCAGAACTTTGTTCAACATACACATCCTGCCCATTCTGCATCACTATATGTAGCCAAATGCCGAAAGGTGGTCAGCCGAAGAACAAAACCGTGTGTTTTGGTGCCCACAAGATATCAAAGGATTCATTTAAATGCTTTCGAATGATCCGTTGAAGGTGCATGCATGAATTGAAACACAGAATTGATCGCAAAACTAATGTCCGGTCGAGTGAAGGTGAGATACTGCAGGGAACCGACAACAGTTCGATGCAGACATTGTTCCTCAGCACCAAGAACAGCACCCTGATGAACAGACAAGATAAGCTTCGGCTGCATAGGAGTGGGAGATGGTTTTAAATCATGCAATTTGGCCCTAGAAAGAATAGTTTGCAAGTATTTCCACTGATACAAAAATAACCCACCACGAGCATGATGAACCTGGATTCCCAATAAATTATGTAAAGCTCCAAGATCTGTCATGGAGAATTCTTTCTTAAGAAGAGAAAGAAAATGCCGAAGAAGCATCGAAGAAGAAGCTGTTAGTATGATATCATCCACATATAACAACAAAGAGGAATCCGAATGGATAACAGTAAACTTGTGAGTCACCAAAAAAGAAGAAAATGATAATACAAGGCACGGGGTGCCTGCTTCAACCCATACAACGCACGTTGCAACCTGCAAACATGATCAGGGTGAATCTTCGAAACCTGGAGGTTGTCGCATGTATACTTCCCCCTTAAAAAAACCATTAAGAAAAGTGTTCTTCACATCTAATTGCCGAGTATCCCATGCACAAGACACAACAATAGAGAGGACAGTCCGAATAGTTGCCGGTTTGACAACCGAACTGTAGGTATCGTCAAAGTCCTCTCCAGCAAGCTGCGTGTATCCCTGAGCCACAAGGCCAGCTCTGTAGCGAGATAAACTTCCATCGGAGTTATATTTCCTACCGTATACCCACCTGGAACCAACAATATTGACGCTGGAAGAAGGTGGTGGTACCAAAACCAAAGTATTGTTGTTTAGTAACACCTGGTATTCGTCCCTCATAGCATGTAACCAATTTTCATCTTTTGAGGGTTGAAGAAAAGTACAGGGCTCTGGATCAGTTGTAGAAGAGAGTAGGGCATATTTGGAATTAGGCTTGCGAATACTATCACGCAAGCGTGTAGTCATTCAGTGTCTGGGTGGAGATGTGGGTAGGGAAAGAGTGGTAGGTTGTGTGGTTGGATTAATAGGATTATCAGAAGAAAGAGTCGGCAACAAGGTGTTGTTATTGGGTAAGATAGATAAAATTGGAGATGGAGAAGTCGTAGTGGATATATCAGGTGATGAAGGAGTTTGTGTAGGAGAGGGAGTGTGTGATATATCAGGTGATGAAGGAGTTTGTGTAGGAGAGGGAGTGTGTGATATATCAGGAGAAGTTTGTGTTGGAGAAGGAGTGTGAGATTCATCAGGGGAAGTTTGTGGTGGAGTGGGAGTGTGAGATATATCAGGAGAGGGACTAGAAGTAGAGGAAGGAGTGGGAACACTAGGTAATGAACAATGCGATGGAACTAGTGTGCCAGGGATTTGCAAAGCTGCCTTGTGATCAAAAAAATCTGCAGGAGTAGGGTTTGGAACAACAGGTTTCGAAACAAAAGGAAAAATGTGCTCATTAAAAACCACATTGCGGGATATAATGACCTTGTGCGTAAGGGGAAGATAACAACGAAACCCTTTGTGAGTAGGTGACAAGCCAAGATTAATATGAAGTGCCGTGAGGGGAGAAAGTTTGTGATTGGTTGGACTCAAGTTCAAAGGATAACAAGCACAACTGAAGATATGGATTGAAGAAAAACTAGGAGTGCGATCATATAGAACCTGATATGGACTCAATCAATTTAAGGTGACATGGGGTAACCAATTTTGGACAAAGTTAACATGATAAAGGGCTTCCACCCAAAAAGAAGGAGGGAGATTGGCTTGGAATAGAACACTCCGTACGGAATTTAAAAGTGTACGATGTTTCCTTTCAGCCATCCCATTTTGTGGGTCGCTGTAAGGACATGAAAGTCTGTGAAGATTACCATGTATCAAACACAATGTTGCAAAATTCTCCCCATTGTCACTTTGAAGGAAACAAATAGGGTGGTTAAAATGAGTCTTTATTTCAGCACGTAAAAGTTGAAATTTTGCAAAAACTTCATGCTTTTTACGCAGAGGATACACCCAACAAAAACTTAGAATATTCATCTAAGAATAAAACGTAGTATTTAAAACCAATAAAAGAAAACACAGGAGAGGTCCATACATCACAGTGTAGGACATGAAACAAACCTAAACAAGGTTCTAAGGAACAAGGATATGGTAACTGTGTCTGCTTTCCTACCTGGCAAGCATTATAGAACTCATCTTTATTAGAAGAAGAACAAAGAGAATTAAATTGATTAAAAAATTGCCCCCCTGGATGACAGAGACGCCGGTGCCACAAAGATGTAGGAACGCGAGATACTGTAAGAACAGTAGGAGTGGAGGAGACAATTGGAGTTGTGGCCTGAAGATAATAAAGCATGCCAGGGTCATTGCACCGAATCTGTTGGTGGCGAAAATGACGACCCTTCACAGAAAAACCACAAGTATAAAAAATGATTGAACAAGAGTTATCAATAGAAAAACGTTTAACTAAGATCAGAGTTTTAGTAAGTTGAGGCACAACCAAGACATCTAAAAGCCGAAAAGTGTAAGAACCAACAAGGAAAACCTTGATGCCAATATGTATGATTGGTAACTACGTACCATCACCTACTTGGATAGAGTCAATACCGTGATAATCTTGGAAAGAATCAAGAGACGAAGTAGAATTGGTCATATGACTCGTGGTTCCTGTGTCAGCGAACCAGAGAGCATTTTGATTCTGTTCCTCATGCACACCTGCATAAGAGCGCTGAGGATAGTGTTTTACAGTGTGATTGTAATCATCACAAAGCTGACACTGAACGGGAGAAGAACCCAAGATAGAGGTGGAGAAGCGCGGTGGTCACAGGGAGGAAGAAGAAGAATAAGGTCTGGGAGAAAAATGAGAACCAACAGAATTAGGACGTGGTGAGAAATTATGCTGAGGACATGGTAGAGGTGCACCAACAAAAGAGTTCCAAGAGGACGAGGATGGACGTGGAGAATATGAACCCCGGCCATTACCTCCATGGCCACCGCGACCCCCACGGCCACGGTTTTATGTGAAGAGAGCTTGGGAGAATTCGGTTGTGACAATGGAGGCAAGGGTGTTGTTCTTGGTTTTCGAGTTTCTTGAGCCAGTAAAATGGATTGCAACTCATAGAAAGAAGGAAGTGGAAATTTGGATGTTAACAAAGTGACAATATCATTATACTCATCTGGTAAACCATCCAAAATCTGCATAACAATATCGTCACCATTTAACCCATTTCCTATAGACTCTAAGCTATCGGCAATATTGCGAACCGAATGAAGATAATCACTCATAGACTGAGAGCCTTTCTTAGAGTAAACAAAAGAGGAACGGTACTCCATATACCTAGCTTGAACATGGTCATGGAAAAGTTGTTCAACTGTTAACCAGACCTCACACACAGAGGGGAAACGTCCTGGGCGGACAATGTGTTTTAGGATATTAGGACTGATAGCAGCTTAGATCCATGTTACAAGGGTCTACGGATTTGATTCCATTGGGTAAATAAGGGATTGTGTTCAGGTGGGGATTCGGGAGTAGAAGATGGCAGAAAAGGGTCTGGTGGCACACCAGTTCCATCGATATGATCCAAAACTTGATGCGACTGAAAAACAGTGTAGAGAAGACTTTACCAAACTAAGAAGTTGCTAAAGTCGAGTCGGGCAGGGCCATAGTTCTTAATGTTGCTAACACTAAGAATGGAATGAACATTGGAGCTAGGGGCTGAGGCAGACGGAATAGTAGTGGAAGAAGAAGAAGCAGAAGTTGATCCAGAAAGTGCAGAAGAAGAAAAAGAAGGAGAAGACAACATGTTGACAAATCTGAGAATTTGTAAGAAAGGATTTCAAAAGATGGAAACCTGCTCCACTACCATGAAAGGATGAATACCAAGATACCAAAACTAGGTATGCCTGATGTGTAATTGTATTACGTTCATGTAGAGAAGTCCTACTAGTACAAGAGTTCTAAAGACTAATACAGATCTGAACACTAACCGTATTGCTAACTATAAACAAAACCTTATCGTTACTACTGTCATCTATTAACTATAAGTAGACTTTACACAAGTTGATAGCTCAATATACTTGCACAAATTTAAGCCTGTGGATCCACCGAGAAACTATAAATCATTCTCAGCAACATGTCAGGTCAACTTGTAGAGAAAGAACAAAACAACGAAGCAAACTGACTGACATGCTGGTCTTCTGGAGTTAGCAAATCAACGTAACTAAAATAAATTGATATTAATTGTCGAATCTCTAAAATTCAACAAGTCAATCTTAGGTAATTCTCTCCCCCTCAAGTGTGAGACTCTTCCATATCGGACATCGGGCCTACTCCCCCTTCAGCGAAAATATTTCGGAAACTTTTCGCAACATCACCAAGAACCCACTCTGCCATCAAGCCCGTTCCAGGAGCATGCATCTGCTGATGCTCCAAGAGCCCATTCCAACGGGAGCCACGACTTACAACTTCACTCAGAAGCATGCGCCTTGCCGATACCACTCTTATCCGGAGCCACGCCTTACAACTCCAACTAAGCTTGGCCCAAGAGCCCAACCACTCTCTGTTCCACATGGGGGCAGCAGCCACGAGAACATCACCATGTCGCAAGCCATTCCGTCCCAGCCGAACCATCGGCTCCACTACCACATGTTGAGAACCGGGAGTCGCCCGAAAACCGGGGAGACAATACGCGAGGCCCAAGAGAGTTCCATACGCGTGACCAGGACACCACTCCGTAACCCAAAATCTCAAGGTATTGGGTACATGGGTCCACTTCACTTATATGTTAATCACTTGGCCTCTTTCTCTCTGATATGGGATACACTACTCACACTTATATTCCAACAAATTCAAGATTCAACTTCTAAAATTAAAGGCCCCAAAATTTAATTTGTAGCCTAGAGCCAAAATTAACAATAGACCTACCAAATTATTCTAATGAATTGGAGATTCTGCCATTGGAATGAAATATGAGCTAGCGAAGGAAAATATGCAACCTTGATTTAGAATGTTTAAGATATGGCTTTGTTGAACTATTTGTTTATGTTGATTTTTGTCTTAAAAATTAAAATCTAATAGAAAGGTTTGCCTGCCTTACCACTAATAAGTTGTCCTATCGTTCCCCTATTATTCGATCACGTAACGATCATTAAAAAATTTGAGTATCCTCCCTTAAAACCCGAAGTGTAGAAAAAACCATTACACGATTAATATTTTCTTTACAAACTAACCCAACTAAGATTACTCCCTTATGCTTCTTTGACTAGCTTTCACGGTCAATAGGTGGTTTCGAATTTAGTTTTCACAATAGTCTTGCCACTGGTTTACTGTAACGACGACGCAGTCTTCCGGTCATTCAAGCGAGACCTACAAAAAGTAGGCATAACTATGTTGATACTGAAAAAATAGTTTATGGTTGCCCACGTATCTGGAATCTGGTAAGTTTCCTCGTACAATTTCTGACTCACGAACATCTCTCCCTGCCCCTCGTTCTTCCTCCCCAGCACCAAGTTTGTGCCTTAAAATATGCAAAAAAAAAAAAATCAATGACCACATCCTTTTTCTCAACATCTCAGTCTTCTAAAATTGCACATTCACCACTCCAAACTCTTTTGATTACTATTCAAACACTCTCATAATCGTGATGGGATTCCTTTCAAGGTCCAATGCCTACAACAGACAGTGCCAGAGGATTTGTGTGCAGCAACAAGGAAGGGGAATGCTAAATCAGTTCTTTCTTCCACTAGACATTCCGAGAAAAGAAGATACGGTCAAATTGGAATCCGAGAGAAACCACACAATTCCAGGAAAAATACCACAACGTCTTGAGAGACAACAAGGACTCAAACATTTTTCATGTTTGGAGAAGCTATCTCCATCAGCCATAGATGTTTAAATGCAGCCTTGCGCCAACTTTGTAGAGCCAAAACCAGAAGTTGTTGGTGGTCGATGATCAGAATAAATAAACCGCTAGTACTGCCAACAACATGCAGCGTGACGTTGGAGGACGATTTAAGTTGAAGAATGGATCTTTATTTGCTGCTGATATTTACCAACAAGGAGAAGTTGTAGCAAGAACCAAACAAGTTGTAACGCCCGTAGAGAGGCTCGTCGTTCGAGTTGTGTGCCTTTGTAATTCCTCTTTTGATGGAGATAAGTCTTGTTGTGTTTTTTTATGCAGTAGGTTGAGAGAAATTCTTAGGTTAAATTATGTATTCTAAGATCTCTGGATCTGTTAATATAGACGAAGAATAATCCGTTTCTCAAAAAAGAAAATCTATATTACTATATGTAGACATTACACAAGTTGCCTGTTCAAGCTACTCGCACAACTTTAAGCCTGCGGATCCACCGAGAAACTATAAATCATTCTCAGCAACTTGACAGGTCAACTTGTAGAGAAAGAACAAAATAACGAAGCAAACTGACTGACATGCTGCTCTCCTGGAGTTAGCAGTTAGCAGATCAACGTAAATAAAAATAAATTGATATTAATTGGCAAATTTCTAAAATTCAACTAGTCAATTTTAGGTAATTCATGATTCAACTTCTAAAATTCAAGGCCTGAAAAATTTAATTTGTAGGCTAGAGCTAAAATTAACAATATACCTACCTAATTATTCTAATGAATTGGAGAATCTTCCATTGGAATGAAATATGAGCTAGCAAAGGAAAATATGCAACCTTGATTTAGAATGTTTAAGATATGGCTTTGTTGAACTATTTGTTTATGTTAATTTTTGTCTTAAAAATTAAAATATAATAGAAAGGTTTGCCTGCCTTACCACTAATAAGTTGTCGTATCGTTCCCCTATTAATCGATCACGTAACGGTCATTAAAAAATTTGAGTATCCTCCCTTAAAACCCGAAGTGTAGAAAAAACCATTACACTTTGATCATGGGATCATGGCCTTACTAAAGCATGGGATCTTGGATTCCGGTTCTTGGTGTAAGTTTTCGGATATGCTATTGACACTCAAGAGCATGCAAAACATGCAGCGGAAAGACCGGAAACAAGCCTAGAACCACATGTGAAGCTACAAAACCGAATAACAATTTTTACATACCTTGTTCGGTTGAGGTCTTTCACCCAACTGTAGAGCCGAATCAGCTAGAGCCAGAAAAAAGCCTCGCCCCTCTACGGTATCCACACGAACCGTGATCTTCCCGGAATCGTCACACGAAACCAAGAACGAGCACTCCCGGACTGATGTGCTAGCAACAAGTAACCGGAAGCCTTTTATGTGTGTGTTTTTCTTCTAACTTTCACAAAGGAAGAAGAAAGGAAGAGAGGTGTGTTTTGGGGAGCTCTGAAACGTGGT